>JAJJWX010002748.1:0-163186 GCA_023529315.1 Papaver bracteatum | reverse complement strand
GAATAGCGTTGTAGCGATATTCTGGTCCTACAATCACGATAGTAAAAGTAACATCAGAACATGAAACTACAGGGAAAATAGTTGGGTCTGGCTTTACAATCCCAATGAAGTCTTTAAGTCGTTAACCTACAGGTTTTCATGAAAAACCTAAGGTTAAAGGAGAATCGACTATAGTCGCAACTAGTATCACATAGAAGGTATGGGGATTAGGTTTCCCAGTTGCTAGAGTTATCCTTTATATAGTTTTCAAATCAGTGTGCAAACTAAGTTGCCTTGGTAACAAAGCATTCAATATTCACCGTTAGATGAAAACCATATTAGATTCAAGCTAATATCTTTCAGCTGTTAGATCGAACTTAGCTTGTTATATACAAATGAAATGTACCCTCATTTAGGTTTAAGTAACTGTACCTAAATGTGAACACTAGGTTGGCTCAACAGTATTTAACCGAGGTTAGCTATATGAACACTCTCCTATCAACCTTATTCATCTTAACCATAACTAGTTCAAATGACTCAAATGAAACTAGTAAAAGAGTTGTTCAATTGTTATATTCTCATAGAAGTATACAAGAACACAATTGAAGCAAAATCAGTTTGATTCACTCAAATAAATTCATGAACATTATAGTCATGGTTTGCAAAGAATGCATTCCTTATTATATAAATGTATTTGTTCATGTCTCAACCGATTTTAGAACTTTAACCACTCAAGTATGCAAATGGGTACGGATACTTGAATAGCCGAACCAAGATTGGTTTTCGCCAGTATGCGAACTGGTATGCATACCTCCAAACCCAGCAGAATTTTTCGAACATGAACCTTACACCAGTATGTGTACGGGTACGCGTACTTAGGTTCTCGGACTTCTCAAACCAACATGTACGCATACGGGTATGCATACTATTGTTCACACATATGCAAGAGTGCATAAAATGTTTATAATCCTATGTTGGTTAAGTGTTCTAAACTTTATTTCAATCATTGAAACTTTCTTAGAGGATGACAATAGCCATTTTCACATACTATTAGCATCAAAGCAATTTCCAAGTTATTGAAACAATCATAACGAAATATTCCTAGTCTACACCAAATGATTGTATCACACAAACCATGTAAGATGTTACTATGCGATTTTCACATGATCATCTTTTGACTTTCGTCAAGAATATAAGATGAACTTGGTTGAAGCGAAAGCTTACCAACACATATTTCGATAAATATGTAAGCGACTTAAACTCAACTCGAAATATCAAATGTGCATAATCGAAAACCATATAGTAATACAACTTTTGTCTCAATATAGGAGATAGAGTAGAAATATACTTTCCAAGTGATAGATGAGTTTTAGTCTCCATATACCTTTTGTTGATGAAATTCCACAAGATCTCCTTAGTAGTTCTTCGTTATCAATTGTTGAACACCGTGAAGTCTAATGCTCAACTACACAATCTATCTTAGTCCGAGACATCACTATAAATAGACTAGAAATCAAGACTTATAGTTTTGATCACTAACATTGACAAACAAGCTTGAGATAGCAACGCTTGCGAGTTCGACCGAGAAGTGCTCTAACACTTAGGTATTTCACGAAACCATGTAGGTTAACGACTTAAAGACTTCATTGGGATTGTGAAACCAGACCCAACTATTTTCTCTGTAGTTGTGTGTTCTGATATTTCTTTTTATATCACGATTGAGTATTATCTTTGCTAAGATTTGCTTGAAATTTATCTCCGATAGGTAATATTAAAATAAGTCACAAACATCTTCGTCACATCATTTGTTATTCCACAATATCTTGTTTCTCTACCATACGATTTAGATTATTGTGAGGTGATTGATAATGCTAGGTTGTTATTCAGGAATATAAGTCCGGTTTATCAATTTGTTCTTTTGCTCCTTGATTTATCAAAAGACAAAACAAAACTCATAGGTATTTATATGGGAGACATATTTATCTATTCCAATCTTTGGGTCGTAGTAACTTTTGGTTGTGGGTGAGATCAGTTAAGGGAATCAAGTGCGTAGAATCCTGCTAGGATTCAGACACATAAGGGGCGCAACTGTACCTTGATCAGTGTGACATTGATTAGGGCTCAACTATATTCCAGTCTGAACTTCATTGGTAGTAGGCTAGTGTCTGTAGCGGTTTAATACAATATCTTGCTCAAAGCTGGACTAGGTCCCGGGGTTTTTCTGCATTTGCATTTTTCTCGTTAACAAAACTTCTAGTGTATGTGTTATTTCTTTTCCGCATTATATTTTGTTATATAATAGATATATCATAGGTTGTGATAAGTTCAATCAATTGTGAATCCAACCTTTGGTTGTTGATTATATTGATTGACACTTGAACATTGGTCTTTGGTACCGTTCAAGTTATTTCACATAATAACCAGGATCGTGGATTTGTATCTGTTTAATTTTCTGATTACATTGTGAAACAGAGATATAAAGTCTTTGATATACTTTTCTATAGATTTAGTCTGACTGTCTAGTTGATTCTCTTGAAAGTATATTGGAGTTTGTCTATTCAGATTGCCGAACGAAATATCGGGTGTGGTTGTTGTACCCCCGCTTTTTCAATATCACCATAATATTACTTCAGAGTTGAGATACATTTGAAGTTTGGAGAGAAGATAATAATACTATGTTTCTGCATAACAACGATTAAGAACATTTTGTTTTCAAAAAGTTATTATCGCTATGGAATCGGTTCTTCAACGACAACGATGCTGAGTTGAACACGTTCATAATCATTGCAACTTGAAATAATAAAGAGTTCAAGGAGAGTTGGAGAAACCAAGGAAATCAAGAAGACATGGTGGATCGATGAGTTTTATCAAAACTTTATTTTTTTTATCCATATGTATTAAATATTTTTATCACTGAAATTGACAAATGGGGATATTGTTAGAGCATTGCTCGGTCGAACTCATAAATGTTACTATATCAAGCTTGTTTTCAAAACTATATCTTGATTTTTAGTCTATAATTAGTTAAGTCTCGGTCTAGGATAGTGAAGTTAAGAAATGGACCATTCATCATTCGCGTTCTACCATTTGAAGGCGAAGATCAACCGAAGATTTTGGAGAACTTCATCAACAAAAGGTAAGAGAAGATTGAATCACCTATTTCTCAAGTTATATTCATTTTTCTATCTTGAGATAATTGTCGCATAACTAACTAGACTAGCTTGTATAGACAAGAATTTCGAGTCGAGAACTAATCATTTATTTACGAATTTCTCAAAATATAATGACTAAAGCTTAATGAACATTCGTTCATACTTGATCAAATTTGATATAGAACAATTTATTATTTGGAACCAAATCATGATTCAAGTTTATCATTCGAAAATATTCTGGTACAGTGATATGTGTCATTGTTATCTATTCAGGAATGTTTCGAATTGATTTAGAGAAACATATAACTACTATATTCGGAATAAAAGACAGTGTTATCATTCTTACAAACTGAGAAAACTATTATATGTCTGAATCTATATTACATGTATTCGTACACATAGCGGGGTAGCTATATATCAACTTTCAGATTTGTGTGATATGCATATTTGTATGTACATTATGGGATAATCTGTTTGTTTCGTGATCCAGATAGGTATGTATATTCATATACATATAATTGTGGAATAGTGGTAAGGGAACTGAGTTAAAATAATCAAACTGGTATGCGAGCCAAAATAATTCTATGTTCTAGACACAGTGTAGTACCCAAACCGGTACGCAAGCTGAATGTTCTGTGAACTCCAGAAGCGGTAAAGGTTTAAGAGTTTGCAAACCGATACATGAACTAAAAAGTTATGTATACTCCGAAACTTTGAGTTGGGTCAAAGTTTGCAAACCGATACGTGAACTGAAAAGTTTTACAGAGTCCGGAACTTGGTAATACATGTATTCGTACATGTAGAGAAGTAGATATATATAGACTTTCATATTTGTGTGATATGCATATCCTTATGTACATAATGGAAGAATCTATTTGTTTTGTGATCCGGATAGGCATGTATATTCGTATACATACAATTGTGGAACTGTGGTAAGGGAACCAGGTTAAAGTAATCAAACCGGTATGCGATCCAAAACAGTTTTATATTCTAGAACCAGTTTAGTACCCAAACCGGTATGCCATCTGAATGTTCTGTGAACTGCACTGGCAAAGGTCTAAGAGTTTTCAAACTGATACATGAACTAAAAGGTTATGTAGACTCCGGAACTTTGAGTTGGGTCAAATTTTTCAAATAGGTACGTGAACTGAAAAGTTATGTAGAGTCTGAAACTTAATTGCATAAGTGTGCAAACCATTTTATGAATTAAAATGTTTTGTTGACTCCATAACTCGGTAATTGCATATGAGTTTGCAAACCGGTACGTGTACAGTGACTCAGCTGATTCACGAATGGTTCAAGTAATTATACCGTGTACATTTACAAACTATGTTTATCATGATTCAATTGCGATTAAATTATTTCTATGAAGTAAATTGCATTTGATCTTTTCTCTAATTAAAACTAGACTCAATTGATCACATGATTGTGACTCAATATTAATGTCTTAGAGAAGATGAAAATGAGTGTTAATATTTTAAGTTCCAATCGGCTAGTTTCGGCTAACCATGTTGAACATAGTCTTTATACACGGTTCGATTATGGTTTACCTAACCATAGTGTATATCTTGTATATGTGATTAAGATTCAAAGATTCCATCTAACGGTGGATATTATTTTCTTGGTTCCAAATATATCTTAGCTTAAACCTAAAGCAACCTAGGCTTTGAAGTCTATATAATAGTAACTCTTGGAAACTTGGATCTATGAATCCCGACACTACTTTTTGGTGTGTCCTAGTTGTATCTAGGGTCTTCCTCTCCAGAAACCCTTTTAGGGTTTAGCGACTATAAAGAATTCATAGGGATTTGTGAAGTTAGGTCCATTTATCCTTTCTCTTGATAACCTGAGTATCCTGATCTTGATTGTTTGTAGAGCTTGCTCCAATGATCGAGATAGATAGTAAACAACAAAGTCTCTTTGACTCATACTTCGTTGATTCAGCAAGTTTTATACTTGTGGGGTGAATGATAATCTAGGCTACACTTCGGTTTCATAAGTCCGGATTTTGAGGATAGCCATACTTTTGTCTAAGTTGTTATCGATTTCCATCACCTAGATCTATCGTTTGATCTGATCATCCATTTAGATCGTAAATAAGGAAATCAATTATATATTTAATCTTGGGAGGCATATTTGGTTTAAAGTCTTTAATTGAGGTTGAAGAAACTCTTAGTCGTGGGTGACATCAGCTAAGGGAATTAATTGCGCAGAGTCTTGTGAGATTCAAGAGGCGTAGGGAGCATGATTGTACCTTAATCGATGGATTTCCTTTTAGCGCTAAACTACATTCCAAATAGAAGTTAATTGGTAGTAGGCTAATGTCTGTAGCTGTTAAATACAATGTGGTGTTCATTCGGTACTAGGTCCTGGGGTTTTTTGGCATTTGTTGTTTCCTCGTTAACAAAACTTTTGGTTTATGTGTTATTTCTTTGGTACCGTCCAAGAACTCTCTTTGTAAGTTAGGTTCACGGATTCAATTATGTAAACGTTCTAACAACAATATATATATATAACTCTAGGCACTTTCCTTGATTGAGTTTTTACTCTCGGAGTTGTTTTGAGTTTGTCCATACATATTTCCTAAGAAAAAGTTGGTGGTGTATCTTGGTACCCCCAGCGTTTTCATTAATACTTGTATGTCTCAACATTCCTAGACTTTCTAGTCTAACTAAACTAAGTTGACTCTAGTATTTAATCAAGTGAAACTTAATGAGTTTTGATACTAAAATATGACAACCAAACTTGACATACCAATGCTTAGTGATTTCAACCGAGCTATGCTCTAACAGAAGCTACGAGGAGCAAGTCCGTATCAAGGGCACTTGCTACTTGGGAAACACCTAGGGCTCCCGCATAACACATGGAATTATCCGTGTACAAGGCCCCCAAATATGTATATGTTTATATTAACTATCCCCAAATATGTATTCTTTATACTAACTATTGTATTTTGTACCCGTAACTCTCATCAACGAACTAATTTTTTACAGTTTTGGTCTAATACATATTAAAAATAAAACATCTTTTGTCCAATAGAATTGACTCATCAAATTAAAATAACCGAAGCTTACATCGAAAAAAAATAATATATTACATCGATACGTTTTGACATGTACTAAAAAAAAAGTGCAAGAACCATTGAAGTTTACACAACTCAATAAGAATGTCTTCTTTTCAGTCGTGAAAGAGTTGCATTCTCTTAGTTTCTAAATTAGGAATTACCAACGTAATTAGCACTAAATAATTTTATATTTTAGTTACGAATACAAAGTTTACATGTTTCCAAATGCATATCATTCAAATATCCTCTTAAAAATTGTTGTTATATATATATATGTGTGTGTAATCATTTTTTTGGCATATATCTTAATATAACAACCAAATGTACCATGTCACTGGATCCTCAATTATATATATTATATACATGTGATAATTGTGGTATCAAATATAATGTAAAATAAATCTTTCTTGTTGTTAGATATTGTATTAGCTTCAGGTGATATTTATTAGAACAAAACATTATATTTGTTTCCAAATCTGAAATATTAGCTATGTCAAAAATATAAAAAAATTGATGCAAGAAGCTTTACATTTATATTGTTGTTTTTATTTTTATATTCCGATTAATTATATCATCTATATTATTTTTCGCATTTCTCATATTCTAATGCATATTCTCTGTTTGAAAATATGTTTGTAAATTGATTATCTGATGGGATTTTCTAATAATCTTTCTTGTCCTAAATACATGGATCTCTACATAGCAGTCAAGGATTTTGGCAGCACTCGATCTAGCGCCGCTGAAGAAGGCCGTGAAGACATATTTGGGTCGACCATGGGACCTTTTTTGGCGGGTCGTGTATATGTCATGTTACATGGAGGACCCCATAGACCCGATCCATGGACGCCCTGAAACAAAAACGATAACCTATGTTGGATAACCTGTACTATGTAGAGTATCTCAACGACATGCCAGGAATTCCGGTCAATAAACGGGTTAATTGGGAGGGATTTCACAATATCGTGACCTCACCAGAAGTTGAAGCATTCACGGTAAATTAGTTCATCAACGGCTCAGCTTGGTTACCATCGACGAGAGTCCCATTCACTTGAGGAATATATGTAATAAGTCCATCTGTACTTTCATTTTCATAGTAAATAAAAACTATTCATATGATATATTGTGGCACCTTGATATATATTATAATGATGGAAAAATATTTCTTGTACAACTCAGTTTCTACTAGAAGTCAACTAACATTTTATCTGTAAGTGTGTGTTGCAAGATCTGGTTCACCCTAATTTTGAAGCCTTGATTTTTTAAATAAATTAATAACGAGTGGAGTGACCCTTCTATATTATATTTAGTGTTTATGGAGGGGATATGAGCAAGGTATAACTATTATCCTTCACAATTGATAACATGTTATCGGTTATAAATGTAAATGATAGTCTCTCATCTTGACAACTTGCCAACATCTGCATCAATCTTCTATATGTCTTGATCTTTGTCTATTTTTATACATCTTGGTTTCCCATGAAAACCTCAATAATAAAAAGCAATACACTCAACTAAGAATTAACTCAGGAATAGCAGGAATACTAGATTAAGAGTTTCATTATGCCATTTCTTCGTTTGTTTTTCAATTTTCTCTCGCATTTTACCAATTGTTAGTATTGAACAACAACTCGTTTGTAATTATTTTTGTTATATTTGATGGAGAAGATACCCAAAAGGCCAAAACCATTACCGGTTTTGTACTTTTTTTTTGGCTTTTTCTCACTTAACCCCGTTTATAATTACTCTCTCCATCCCTTATATAAAGCTGTAGTTTTGAATTTTTATAAATAGGCATAACTCCAATTCCAAGATAGTTTTTCTATTATATACCCTTATTGATAGTTTTTTATATTATATACCCTTATTTATTGTACATAAATAATTGTGTTAGGAATAAGAAAAGGGTCAAAACAAGAAAGTAGATAGATATTTTGGAAATAAATATAGTTTATTAATTAGTATTACAACGTATACAAAACATCTCTATTGCAGTAAAATTTAGTCAATTTGGTCAGTATACAAAACACCTTATGTCACGATAAACCAATTTTATCACACAAAACAAATTTATATGCATTATAAAATCGACTCACAACTACTTAGAATAAAGAAAAACAATTTGTGCCAATTAAATGATTATTTTCATCTACTCTATTAGATCAATCGTTGTTGATGCTGTTGAAATTGATTATTATGTCCAATTTTTTGGTTTTGTTGTGGCTTTATAATAACTATGATACGAGATTTCATAATTGTTATAACCCATTAAAAAAAATGGAAGGTCATATGAAAACTCATATTTGCATCTTGGGATCGGTTGTACCAACCTCACAATGTAAGTTGTGATCGGTTATACTAGGTTTCCCAAACCAGGTTGTAACCGGTCACACCTTGCTTCCCAGAGGTAGCTTGCGATCGGTTACACCTTGCTTCCCAAAGGTAGCTTGTGATTGATTACAACTAATTTCCCAATTCATCTTGTGAGCGGTTATTCCTTGGATCCCAAAGTAACTCGTGACCGGTTACAACTAGCATTTTAATATAGCTTGAGTAAATTGTTTTCACCCATCAACAAACTTAAGCAAATTATAACATGGAAAGTAAAGTAAAAGCACACAACAAGATTTTGTTAACGAGGAAACTGCAAATGCAGAAAAATCTCGGGACCTAGTCCAGCTTTGAATACTCTCAGAATTAAGTTGTTATACAAAGACACTACCAACTTTGTATCATATTCACCAAGTTTCCTCAGTACCTCTATGGCTATAACCAATGTGGCCAACGCACGTGAATCCGAAGATAGAGTCCACTATCTTAAGTTGTTTTAGCCTCTCTAAAGACTTTAAGCACTCAACCCTTAAGATCGTCTTCCAAATATTAAATGACTAATATGTTTGGTAAGCATCTAAATATGGTGGCTTTTTTTTACTGGTCTACCAACAATAAATTTTTGTTGTACTGGTGGGTCATGATCAGGTAGGGTGTTAGGATAGGACGACTGGATTTGGAAGTCTACTGGTTTAGTTTGAGGTGTAGTATCATGACTTTAAGGTATAGTTAAATTTGGCCGGACTGGTGAGTCTATGGAACTATATGACAGTGTAGCAGGGGAGTTTGTATCCTGAAAGTGATATACACTTGCAAAACTTTTCAATACACTCGCAAATCATAGAATCTAAAAACTACAATGACTGAGCACCAAAATTAAGAAAGAAAAGAATGGTGACCCCAGTATAAGGTCAATCTATATATTGGCTTAATAGTGCCGAGTGAGCACCAAAATTAAACCAAGTGCATAGAAATCATAAATTTCAAAATTTGTATTGTTTAAAAACCTACTTTCCATAAATTTTTCATTCCAATACTATATATATTTATCTCCTCCAACTATTGTATTGAATAATCAATCTTGTAATGACAGCTTAACGAGAGGCTGAAGCTATCGGTGCAACTGTTGTTGCAGCAAATATTGGTGAAACTACTGGCGCAATTTTCGGTGGAACTACTGGTGAAACTGCTTGGGGAGGAGGAGGGGAAAACACTGTTGCTCTACCATAAAGAAGTGCATTTGGTAGGATAAATTTTTCATCCCTAACTGACTCGACTAGCGAATAAACTCGAAGATAGAAATGTTGTCCAAGGTATGACGCGCCCATAACTCAGATTTTGTATTCCGTATGCCCACATTATCAAGTAGCACATAAATTGTTGTTCATGATTGGGGATATACCTGAATAGTGCAACGCGCAATTGCATATGCCAGATTATATCGTTCTCTCTTTGAGTCTGACCAAACTCCTTCATCCATATTGCATTCAAACAAATGTAACAAATATAATTAGATCAACATGGACTAATATGTTATGAATTATAATCAGGATCACTAAATAATTCTACGTAGACAAGATATACCGAAAAAATTAGATATGTACCCAATAATGAATATCCAACAACATGATAACTTTGCACCATGTTTTCTGGGTTTTCAAAATGGAAAATGGATATGTGATTATGGGTTTGTGTGGCATGATTATGGGTTTGTATGATGAAATTGCATATAGCCTATTTCATCTGTTATTGTCATGTTTGTAGATTTAACTAACTTCTTGGATATATTCTTGCAGGAAACTCACATGTTATTCATAAGTGGATTGAACAACTTTACACAAGAGCAATCAATTGCGCTTAACTGAAAAGAAAAACAAAGTTAGTTTTTTCTTGACTCAATAATACTCCGGTTACCTGTTGTAATTTATTTCTCATTGTCATTGTTCAATCATACTTCATGAACATTAAAAAACCGGGTTGAGTGGAACCTTTGTTATGAAAATTATGTGTGAAAAAATATTTAGAGAATAATGAGAACCCAACTTTCCACCATCATCTCCCTTTGCATGTCCTTTTATATTCTCCTGAACACCATAGTCCAGATAGCAATGTGTCACTCGTGTCCAACTGAAAAATTAGATTTGGTTGATCACAGTTTATGTCAACAGCTTAGAAAGTTACGATTAAACCGCTTTTATTCAATTTGAAATGTTCTCTATTGTTTACAAATTTTACAACATTTAGATATAATGGTGAACACCTAGTTGGTTCAACAATGTAAAGACGTTTTCTATGTAATCATGTACTAGTAGTGTAACCACTCGCCTGGACCATTATCTATGTAAAACTATAAACTAGTATATAATGTGAAGTAACGGCTCCATCAAGAAAAATTTAAGATATATTTTCCTATTTAAGATTGTCATTAATGACCTATTTTAGATTTTTGGGTGGTCAACAATGATGTGTCTCAGGAATTCTAGGAGAAAGTAATACAGTATAAATCCACTATGAATGTCTTATTTTCACAAAATACCTAGCTCCGCCCTATGTATTGCAGCTCCCTTAGAAACCGCAATCACTTGTAATGTATCCTTATAAAGACCAGAGCTTGAGGTTTTTGTATTGTAGTGATCAAGCATAGACGTTATGCCGGCATATGTTGATTGAAAATAACCATACTAGGAGCATTAGTCCTAGAAAAGGCTCGACAACAACCATGGATATGGCTATTACTTTAAAAGTTGAAATTCAACGTCATGCGTCTAATGGATCCGATGCTATGGTCATAATTTTTTTTTTCTTCATGTAGCCATATAATAATCCTCCCGAAAAAAAAAAATGGTGTAGCCATATGTCAATCTACTGTCATGTATGATAAAATGTGTCTATTTATAGTATATGCGTGTCTAATAAACCATATATTATGGACACATAAACAAACCAAGGTGGCTAAATAAATTCCCTTTTCGTTACAGGTTAGTAAGTGTTTCTATTACCACCCTATACATTTGACACATACATAATTGCTTAATGTGGCCATATACGCATCTACGCTACAAGTGATAGGATTAGACTGAAAACCATGACCAAACAATGTCCCATGGATACAGTTGATGGGTTTAGGATTAAACCCATGACCAAATGGTGCACTATGTGTTACAGCACTGCTCTGCCGAACTCGCAAGCATTGCTATCTCAAGCTTGTTTGTGAAGTTTAGTTTCCAAAACTATAAGTCTTGATTTCTAGTCTACTTATAGCTAAGTCTCGGACTAGGATAGTAAGTGTAGTTGAGCTCTAGACTCCATGGCATTCATCATGCAAAGATGAAGAACTACTCAAATAACTAGTGGATCTTCATCGACAAAAAGGTATGTTGAGACTTAAACTTATCTATTACTCAAAAGTCTATTTATTCTATCTCCTATCTTAAGAGAAAATTCGTATTTCTATATAGACTTCGATTATACACATTTGCTATTTCGAGCTAAATTTATCTCGCTTATCTATTTCTCGAAATATGTGTTGGTAAGATTTCACTTTGGCCAAGTTCATCTTTACTCGTGACGAAAGTCATGTTGATTGTTTCAATCTCTTGAAAATCGCTTTGATGAAAAATTGTGTGTGAATAACCACTATATAACATCCTCTAAGAATGTTTCAATGATTGAAATGAGAGTTTAAAATATATAACCATGAATAGATATAAACATTGTATGTGAACTCATACTTGTGTAAGTCCAAAATCCTTGAACCAAACTATGCGTACTTTACTGGTTTAGGATGTCCAGAGCTAAGTCCGCGTACCCGTATGCGTACTGCCCGAAGTTCATATCCCGTGAATTTCTGTTGGAGTTTGTGAACTAAAACAAGCTCAATCCGGGTACTTAAGTATGCGTACTTAAGTGTGTTATTTTCTAAAATCAATTTATTCGTGAACTAAGATATTTATAAATTAAGGAATGCAATCTTTCCAAACCGTGGCTATAATGTTCATGAATCAATTCGAGTGAATCAAAATCTTTTGTGCTTCGATTGTGTCTAATATACTTCTATGAGATCTAAGCAATTGAACAACTCTCTAACTAGTTCTTTTGAGTCATTTGAACTAGTTATCGTGAAGATAAATAAGGTTGATATAAAAGTGCTCATATGGATAACCATTGGTTAACTAGTCTTATATACTTCTATGAGATCTAAGCAACCGAACAACTCTCTAACTAGTTCTTTTGAGTCATTTGAACTAGTTATGGTGAAGATAAATAAGGTTGATATGAAAGTGCTCATATGGCTAACCATTGGTTAACTATTGTTGAACCAACTAGGTGTATATGTTTAGGTACGGTTACTCAAACCTAAATGAAGTTACATTTCATTTGTGTATAACAAATTAAGTTCGATCTAACAGTTGAAATATATTAGCTTGAATCTAATCAGGTTTTCATCTAACGGTGAATATTGAATACTTTGTTACCAAGGTAACTTAGATTGCAAACCCTGATTTGGAGACTATATAAAGGAGAACTCTAGCAACTAGGAAACCTAATCCCCACACTTCATGTGTGATACTAGTTGTATAAGCCGATTCTCTTTTAACATTAGGTTTCTATCGAGACCCTCTAGGTTAATGACTTGAAGACTTTATTGGGATTGTGAAGCCAGACCCAACTATTTTTTCTGTAGTTGTGTGATCTGATCTTGATGTTTCTATCACATTTGAGTACAATCATAAGATTTACTTGAGATTAATTTCTCCGATAGGCAAGATAGAAAAGTAGTCACAAACACCTTCGTCTTATCGTTTGTGATTCCACAATATCTTGTTTCGGTAGTCGATTAAGATTATTGTGAGGTGATTGATATTTTTAGGTTATTCTTCGTGAATATAAGTCTAGTATATCAATTGGTTCATGTTCACCTTGATTTATCAAAAGATGGAACAAAACTCGTAGGTATTTATGTGGGAGACAGATTTATCTATTCCTATAGACTTTTCTGTGTGATACAGATTTGTTTATTAAAGTCTTCGACTTTGGGCCGTAGCAACTCTTAGTTGTGGGTGAGATCATCTAAGGGAATCAAGTGCGTAGTATCCTGCTGGGATCAGAGACATAAGGATCACAACTGTAACTTGGATTAGTGTGAGATTGATTAGGGTTCAACTACAGTCCAGGCCGAAGTTAGTTTGTAGTAGGCTAGTGTCTGTAGTGGCTTAATACAGTGTGTATTCAATCTGTACTAGGTCTCGGGGTTTTTCTGCATTTTCGGTTTCCTCATTAACAAAACTTCTTGTGTCTGTGTTATTTCTTTTCCGCGTTATATTTTGTTATCTAATTAAAATATCACAGGTTGTGCGTTGAATCGATCAATTGGTAAATCCAACCTTTGGTTGTTGATTGAAATTTATTGATCCTTGAACATTGGTCTTTATCATTCAAGTTATTTCTCTTGTATTCAATCAGGCTCGCAGATTTCGATTTGTTTGAGTATTGATTGAATCGAGAAATTGAGATATAACTCTTTGATATACTTTTTATTAAGATTGAGTCTGACTGTCTAGTTGATTCTCTTAAAAGTATATTGGAGTTAGTCCATACAGATTTCTAAGCGAAATATTGGGTGAGGTTGTTAGACCACCGCTTTTTCAATTCGTATCAGAGCAGGCAAACACATTTAAGACCTCATAAGTCTGTGTTTGTAGCAATATGATTCTATGGACGGAAGTTCATCTATTGCATTTACGCACACCAAAATATCTTCCAAAGCTTTTAATTATGCCAAATGTCTTGGGATTGCCTCAAAGGATAAATCCTTAGCAGATTCTTCCGAATTCCGAGGTAGAAAGGTTGTTTTATCAAATATTGATAACATTTCCTCAGATGAGACATTTGACACCTTGTCAAAAGCTGAAATAGAACTCACCAGAATCTCAAGAAATTCTACTGAGGTTATTGATTTTCAAAATCATGCTCAGCTCATTGATGAATTTGAAAAGTCTATTGGTCGAGAACGGGAACTCTATCATTGAATTATTCTCCAATAATATCGAAAAACTAATTCAAGAAACTACCTTACAACGTGAGAAGATTAGTATTCTTGAATATTGTTAAAAAATACTCAATTAGAGAAAAACATTTGATCGAGATGCATTCATACGATCTAAACAGACTTCGTGTTAAAAAAATAAAAACTGGGTGCATCCCTTATTCTAGCCCAAGAACAATGCAAATACTTGAAAAAGGAAAACTCTATTTTAATGAGAAATTCTTCTGTACCGATCACTAATTCTCAGACAGAATTGCAGTACATGAAGAAATGTTCTCCAAAGGAAGTTCTTGTCAAGAAATGTTTTCATAACTTGCAATCTTCTAGGGCTATGAGTTTAAAATAGGATCCTTCCAATGTTTCTCTTCCATGAACCTGTTCCTTATATGGGAAAAAGAATCACTTTGTTCATCATTGTTTTGCAAGAAAAAAATAGATTTCTGATCTTCAAAATCTACTTCTCTTCACTGTCGACAGAGTAAACTCTTTATTGACCACTACAATGGATTTCATCCCTACATACAAATAGGATTCTCATAAAATAGATTTCAATGGTCACTCATCTCGAAATCTCCATAGGAATCGTGTTCTTCCGAATGGTGCAAATTACACCACAAAAATACACATTCCTAGTATTTATGAGAATAAGTCTGGTAAATCTAAGCCTAGATGGTGGAGACATGTCGCTTCTAATTCTCTGAAACCAATTTCTAGAGGTCCTAGACTTAATCCCCTGAAAAATATTTCTGATGCATCACCTGACAAGGTTATGTTGAATTCTTATGGAATGAAAAATAACCGAAATAAGGTAAGGAATACTAGGTTCAAACCTTCAAATGGAATTTACAACTCATCTCTCAATACTCATAGTGGGATTACATCTCACTTGACTACCTAATCGTAGGCATTCTTGTTCTTGTATCTAACTTGAGAGATGCAAGAATGACATTTTGGAGATACTCAAGTCTATTGTAGTTTTCCATTTGTATTATGTTTGACTATGTTGTTTTATTTTTTTGTGAAAGTGGAGTCACTTGACTCCTTGTCGCTATGTATCTCACTCATATGATCTGATTAAAACTTTTAATTATTGAGTCATGATAATGTGGGATATATGAAAACAAAGGTATTTTATTCTTTTTATTTTCAACCAGTCCACGAACGTCCGTGTCTCTCTTGGGAGTTTAGGGTTTCCACAACAAGGGTGTCATTCTCTTGCTTAAAAACATATATATATATATATATATATCTTATATTGTTTTTTGCCTTACCTAATAAAAAAATTAAAAAGGAAGAAAAAAAAAGGGCATGAAAAACTCCTCAAGACCTCAAAAAGTTGTGAATCTTGAGATGGAAGAAGACTCTAAAGGATGCGATTATGTTCAAGAACTTGTCTTGAAAGGATGATTGAAAGGAAATAGTACAACTCTTGGGTTGGAGAATCTGTCAAGGATTTAATTCTTTTTCAGAATGACTCTAGGGTCGAGTTTGCAAATCTTCAACTACACATCAGCTTTTTATGGTCAGGCCAAAATCCTTGATAATCAAAACACCTTGATCATGAATCAGAATAAGCCCATCATTGACTGTGTCAAGGCTAGGCATCTTGCCCGCATTTTTGATCAAAAAGTTAATGTTCTCTCACTCATGAACATGGGGTTTCTACGGTCAAAATAATCAAGGATATCAATGATACCTTTTATGATGGTCCCTTTAAAAGGTATGATGTTATCAAAGAAACTTGATTCTTATTTGTCTAGGAAACTTCTTATGAGAATTTATTCTTGTGTTTTTTAAGAAGGATAACTAGGTTTTGGAATAGCCATTATTGTGACTACTCATAGCTATGTCCAACGTTTTCATCTTCAATATTTTAAGATTTATTTATTTAAATTCTAAAGTTTATTTGGAAGATGATTTTGCAGTATTAATCTTTATGGTTTTATATATTGCAACTTGTTATAGGATATGTGTCTTTGCGTCCGTGAACTATGATTGTCCCATACGTAGTCAAAAGTTAAGTCTTTCATATGTCGATATGCACAAACAAAAGATAAGCTTATTATGTCATTATGCAAATATTGATGGAAGATAGGATGAGCTTTTTGTTTACAAAGATTAAGTCTATTATATGTCATTGTGCAAATAGTGATGAAGAATAAAACGAATCTTTTTTTATTCCGCAGTATTGATCTTCCCTTTTCCATATTTTTATGTATATACTGTGCGGCTCCATAAGTTTTCTTATGTGGGCATTTCCGATTAAATTAATCATGGGTTTTCTTGTGGTTAATTTAATTGAGACTTTTGGATGCAAATTTATATTTTTATGTAATTTGTTAATGTCCAAATAAATCTTTTTTTTCTTGTGAAACTAAGGTCGCTCTTGTTGTTCTTTCGGGAATGACATTTTATGGGGGAGAGTTATTAATTGAACTTGTGCTTAATTGTCAGATCTTTGTGGGGAGTGCGGCTGTGGAATATTATATGGGTTATCTTGTATCTTTATAAACTCCTTGATGAATGCATTTATCTTTGTCTATATGATTGCATCTAAAAAGTTGATATGTACTTTCTTTTGGTCATGAAGTGTCTCTATGGAAATATAATTAGGATCCCACTAGTTTTCGTACCTTTGCCAATTTCATTGACAAAAGGGGGGATAATTAATGTGTAGTTCACACTACAAATACATATGGTTTTTGGATCATTATGTAAGGGGGGGTGGTTTTCACGTGAGATGAAGTATTGACTAAGGGGGAGTGATATATATCACCATAGTATTGTTGTCGAAGTTGTGATACAATTGAAGTTTGATATTATGTAATGATACTATGACATTATTAACAATGATTGAGAGCTTCTGTTTTCTCATTGTTATGGCTACCTTCAACAACGGTGATGCTTATTTGAATATCTTTGGAATCATTTGAGTACTTGGAAGTGACGAAGATTTCGAGTAGTATTGAAGAACCAAGGAGATCATGTATGTGGATGAGAAGCTGCAAAGTTTATTTATTTTGTATTCCATATGTATTGATAGTTTTGTCACTAAAATTGACAAAGGGGGAGATTGTTAGAGCAATGCTCGGTCGAACGCGCAAGCGTTGCTATCTCAAGCTTGTTTGTCAAGTTCAGTTGTCAAAACTATAAGTCTAGATTTCTAGTCTACTTATAGCTAAGTCTCGGACTAGGATAGTAAGTCTAGCTGAGCTCTAGACTCCACGACATTCATCATGCAAAGACGAAGAACTACTCAAGGAACTGGTGGATCTTCATCGACAAAAAGGTATGTGGAGACTTGAATTTATCTATCACTCAAAAGTCTATCTATTCTATCTTCTATCTTGAGATAAAAGTCATATTGTATGTAAACTTTGATTATACACATTTGCTATTTCGAGCCGAGTTTATCTCGCTTATCTATTGTAGGATCGGAATATCGCCATGATATTACTGTTGCGAGATTAACAACACCTCTGCGAATATCATCGCGAATTCTTCAACAACACTTCACGAGTATCACAGAATAATTCAAAGAATGACGTAATAGTTGACGAATGTAGAAACACGGGAATAGCGTGATTGTCATGTGATGGTTACAACGTCTGCGAAAGTTAGCATTACAACTACCGCGAGAACATCACGAGCCAGATCCGAAATTAAAGGAAAGCTTAGCTTTCATCCATTATGTAACTACCCTATATAAAGAGATCCAGTAGATTCAGAAGGGGATGATGTATTTTTGAGTGTTGAGAAAGTCTTGAGGAGAGAGAAAATTCAAGAGAGTGGTTGTATTCTTGATTTCTTCTATTTCTTGTAAACATTTCTGAGAATCAAATAATAAAGTGTCGTTTTTAATCTTCAAAATGTGTTAATTAGTGTGAATTCTTATCAAGGGTGTAGTGTAGGATTTCCTACAACTACATTTTGGCGCCCGAAACAGGGATGAATTGATGATTGTTTGAAGAAAAATGTAAAAATTGACATTGTGATTGGAAGGAATTTGGAATAATTAGTGAAAGATCTTACGCAATATTCAACAGATTACTAATATTAATGGCTAGAAGAAGAAGAAACACATCAGAACCACCAACAACCGTAAGGAGGAGTAAAAGACTTGCAGGTGGAGAAACAAATGAAATGGGAGAATCTTCAAGGATAAGAACAAGAAGAAATAGAACAAGGAATGAAGGAGAAAATCAAATTCAACAGCCAAATCAGCAAACACCAATACAAGATAGAGTTGTGGATTATGATAGGGTTAGCGTGCATACTCAGCGATCAAATTCGATGGAAGAAGCAGAAGATCAACAATTGAGAAATGAGAGAAGAGAAGAAAGAGATCAAGGAGTGGTTGAAAGATTTATTCATGGAGAAGGAGAAAATAAAACGGAATATGATTAAAGACAAGGAATACATGAGGAAAGGATATTAGAAGCAGAAGAACGTGCAAATTTAACAAGACAGAATCAGGAGTTAAGAATGGAGAATTTGAGATTGCAAAGTAGGAGATCAAGAAGTACTGCTAGATCAAGTTCAAAATCATTTAGAGAAGAGCCAAGGAAAAATTCCCCTATGAGAAATGATGGAGCAAATATCCGAGAGGAAATGCAAAATCCAAATGAAGAGCAGCATCATAGAGAAGAAGAAATGATTCGAGATCGCTACATTCCACGCGGAGAAACTGTGAATGGTAGACGTGATAATAGAAATCAAGAGGGTGGAAATAACCAATATGGTGAAGAAAATTGAGAAGAAGGTAGAAGAATATTAAATGGGCGACAAATCCAAAGAAATCAAAGAATCATTGGGGAGGAAATTGAGAGGCATTATGCTGAACAAGCACGTATAGCTTGCGAAAGAGAAAGATTAAGAGAAGAAATTGAAGAACAAGAGTTTCAAAAAGCCATACGGCAGAATAATCATGACAATCGAGAAAGAAGACGCACACAAAATTTCCATAACCATAATGTCAATGAGGAATATGGTAGAATACAAAGAAGAATAGAAAGACAGCGAAGAGAAGCAATGAGAAATGAAGAAATTCGCAGAGAAGAAATTGGGAGGCATAATCAGTTGCGAAATTTAGAAGGAGTTGAAGTGGAAAATCGCATCATAAGACAGAATGAATATGCAGATGAATATACACAAAACCTCGCAAGACAAGAAAGACATGAACGTAGAAGAAGAGAAACTGCGCTGAAAAGACCAATGGAGCAAAATTCAGCTGGGAATGAACAAATTTTAAGAGAATTAGCAGAAATGAGGGGAATGTTGAATAACAGAAGAGAAGGAGGTAGAAGGCAACTTGATGAAGCTGCGAGAACTCCATTCACTCAAGAAGTACAGTTAAGGGGAATTCCTCCAAAATGCAATTTACCAGCATTAACCAGTATCTTTGATGGGACTACCTGTGCTGTTCAACATGTCAAGGCTTATGTTATGTGTATGCTACAATGGGAAAACCATGATGTTGTATTATGCAAATATTTTGCATCTAGCTTAACTGGCGAGGCGTTAAAATGGTTCGAAGGCTTACCAAAAAATACTATAACCTCTTTCGACCATTTGCAAGCTACATTTTTGGGAGCATATATAAGCAACAATTCTTCACGACCCGGTATTGAAGATGTATTTGGATTAAAATAGAGGATTGGCGAGAGTCTGAAACACCTAACCATAAGATGGAAAACAATGTGCAGTGAAATGGCAGGAAGGGTGGATGAGAGATACCTCATCTTATCTTTCATCAATGCAATGTTTGCAACCAATCTGATGTACATACAAATTTTCAGAATCAAAAATACCATCACAATGACTAATCTACGAGAACTACAAGAAGAATACATTGCTTTGGAGGAAAAACAAAATAAAATGGAATCATATCCAGTCGCAAACACCAGCTCAATAGCGGCGAACGGGAGTTTACTTCCTAAAATGATCAACAATGTGGCGAGCACCTCGCAGCAAAAGCAAAAGAAGGTGGTGATTGAAAATCAGCAGAAGTTAGTAGCCATGGGAAGTCGAGATCAAGAGGAGTATGAAAGGGAAAGGAATTATTACAATCGTGGTGGAAATAATAAGATTCAAATACTTGATCAGCCGCAAGAGACTTATGGTGGTCAGAGACAAAATAATTTCAGAGGACAAGGGAATCAAAGAGTAATATGGGAAGAAATTAAGATGCCACCCCTGAATGCCAGCATAGAAAAAAATTGGGAAGCTATCATTTTGATGGAAAATATACCATCACCCTGGAACATGGGAAAAGAGCCACATCAAAATAATCGAAATCAAGAATTTTGTCCTTACCATCATTTTCATGGTCACTCAATAAATGATTGCAGGAATGTAAAAAGAATAATATTAAGGATGATTGATCAGGGAAAGTTAAATCATTTTCTAATAGGACACCAGCAGTCTCAACAGTTACCACCACCACCGGATATTCGCATAGTGAATACCGTGAAAGGAGCAGAAAAATTTGTGATAGAGGTTGGAGCCAAGGCGAAGAATTTGTTTTGTAACTCCATCGTACATTCATACAAGACTATTGAGGATTTCCACGACAACGTTTTAAGCAGATTCTTCGCGAGAGACGCGGATGGAGAAGAGATAATGAATATCGTGAGAGTCTCGCCGCTAGAGGAGTGGCAAAAGCAAACTATTTCTTTCACTGCACAAGAAGTACCAGAGCCTGGTGATATACATGGCAAACCCTTGGTGGTACGATTAGAGATAAATCCAAAACAAATATAAGAAGAAGATGAAGAAAATGATAATGATAATGGTGAAACTGAAGATTCATTGGCAATCAACAGAGTTCTAATAGATACTGGAAGTTCAGTTGATATCTTATTTTATCATACTTACAAAACCATGGGTGGAAGAGACGAAGATCTGATACCATCAACCTATAAAATCTATGGTTTCAACGGTACCGCCAACATGCCCAAATGGGGAAATTACAATGCGAATTCCATTAAAGGGGTTATCCTCTAGAATCTCATTTTGCATTGTGGATATTGAATCACCTTATAATGCCCTGATTGGTCGACCTTAGCTACATGGGATATTAGGTGTGGCATCAACTTTCCACCAATGTATTAAATTTCCTCATCCAAATGGTATTGGAATTATAAAGGGAGACTGGGTTGATGGAAAGAAATGTTGTGAAGAAAGAGCAACGAGGAATAGAAATTGGAAACAAAACATCAAGCAAAAACAAAGAGGTGATAAGCTGATGGTTGATACAATAGAACGACGAGAGGAGGGAATATTGCGAAATCAACATGAGTATATGATTGGCGAGCGGCTCGCAGATGCAAAACGCAACAAAAGAGCAGAAGCATAAAGTAGTAAGTAGAAAGGTAAAATGAAGAAATTTAAGAAGTTTATGAATGATTTGTTGAAGAAAATATTTCAAAAGAATATTTCATTTGAATGAAAAAGATGGAATTGAAAAGTTGAAATGCAAATGAAAAGAAGATCAAAAAAAGAAATTTCATCAAAATTGCATTACTCGCAAGAAACGCGAATAAAATTTCACAGAAACATAAGAATGGGCCGAACCAATATGGCATACACCCTAGTTCGCGGATACAATTTCGCAAAAGGCAAATGTAAGACCTAAAGTGCGTCATATAAAGGGGGTATCTCTTTGCGTGACTCGGGGATAAGGTTATACCGCTGCTGGAACCTGAGTCATGGAGATGTTGGGGTTAAATAAAACCTATCCGGGGGAGGTACCTTGGATTTCCAACTATATAAGGTTATACCCTGGTTGGACGACTGAGGATCTCTTCTAAGGAGTGCATAGTATGACCAAGGCGCCGAGATACACGGTTGAGTCAAGGGTTCCCGGGGCGTACGAAACTACCCTGGCCATCCTTGGCAAGTCTTGGCTATGATGCACTCGGGCCAAAGAAAACCCCACTTAGGGTGCAGTCTTGTAACTATAATCCATATAAGCATAAAGGACAAAAGGCTGCGAAAAAGACTGGTTGTTGGTAAATCCGGATGGGAGGAGCTAGTCTTGTATGGCCGATGTGCCCTCCTTGAAGGGGCAACCAGGGGGAAGATAAGGGCGGCACCCTCCATTAGGGAGATGATAAGTGTCTAAAGACGGCAATGTCATGGGGTTTTACGATCGCAAGAACATTTAGGCCTATCATATTTTCGCGTGACAAATATTATACAGAGGCAACAATCAATAAGAAAAAAGTTAAGATGAGATCAAAGGGTTTTTATATGAAAGTATAAAGACGTCCTGCGATTTCATCGCAAGACGGCAATGTCATAAGACTTTTTTCTCGCAAGGGAACTTAGACTTGTCATATTGTCGCATAGAAATTGAAAAAATATAGATAAGGCAAGATCAATGGGTTTTTACATACAAGTGTAAAGGCGTCCTGCGATTTTGTCGAAATGACAAAAAGTGGCGAAGTAAGACCTTTAACTAGGAAGGCATAATAAGACCACAAGAAATTAAAATTGAATAACTGCGATATTTATGCAGAAATTATGGAATTTGCGATATTTGCGCATAGATCATAAAAATATGCAACTGTTACTCGCGATGATTATCGCAACTCAATATTATTTACAACTTAATATTATTTACAATTGACATCTAAGCTCTACTCATTTTTTTTTTCTCATATTGCAGATGAATAACAAAGACAAGTATGGGAATGCATAGGATGATAAAATTGTTATTCATCATCATATGATAAACATTATTATATGACACATTTACACAGATAGTTAAAGATTAATAATTATGTTGTTTAACTATATTACAGAAAAGAATTATTTTTCTAAATTCATACAGATAGAAGCAAAAGAAGTTTATACATCAAGGGATATTACAGTAATTTCACAATAAGATGGAGATGAGTGTACAAATATTACAAGGAAATTAAAAAGAGAAAACAAGGCTAGTTGGACCCGTCATCATCCTCGCCAGATTTTTCTTCCTTGTCTTCACCATCATCCTCGCCAGATTCTTCACCTTCACTGTCAGAGATAATGAGATTTGGATAATTCTTTGGAACTTCTTCAGTGAGGCAAGGATACAAGGAGTAAGGAATATTATGATCATCACAAACTCCCCTGATAGAGTCATTGCGAACACCAACAAGAATATTACTAAAATTTGAAGTAGAAATCTTTAATTGTTCCTTCAATCTTGAATATTTTTCATTACGAGTAGCAAGAGTATTTGCGAGTTGATTCTTATCAGATTCAAGCTCTCCAATTCTTTCAGTATATCTCTTCCCAACTCCTGCGAATATATAACAACAAATTGAAAATTATTTAATGACAGGAAATTAATGAGGAAGAACAATTAGTAACCTTCTCTTTCAGAAATCATGTCCTTAATTAAGGCCGCTTTTTCAACATGAAGACTAACATCTACACCTAAGTTAGCTCTGGCGTTGTCAAGAATCTTTGCAGCCCAAGCAAATTCATCATCATCGTTAATAAGAAGACGGGAACGGATTTGGTTTTCTCTTTCAACAAGATCTTCTCTCTCGCGGATAAGTTTATCCCTCTTAATTTGGACTTCAAGAAGGGTTTTATGAAAATCCGCTAAAGTTTGTGCTCCTTGCCTAGAGATACGATCCATTTCATCTATAAGATCACTTTTTGGGGCTCTTAGAATCTTGATTTCTTCTTTAGAATTAAGATATTGACGCTTGGATGCATTGACCGCTTTCAAGATAGATCTATGATCAATTGCTAAAAGATGAAATTTGGATCTAAGATCATCTACATAAAGAGAGTTAATCTGTTCATTTGAATAACTACCTAAGGATTCATTAAGGCGATTGATAAGTGTATCATCATCTATTGGGTTTGGAAAATAATGAAGGAATACAGCTTCGTCAGAAAGGCCATAAACATCTGCGAAGAAGAATAATAAGAACAAAATGTAAAGGAATACAAGGGTAAAAACAAAGAGAAAGATTTCTTACTATAAAGATGATCATTCGCAGCTTGGAGGCTTGCGACTTTTTCTCGCGAGAAGGTTAGATCAGTTTCCAACTGCTTGATTTTTCCTTGAAGGTCAGTTGACCCAGATTCCAATTGCCCGCGAAGACTAGCGGACTCAAATTCCAAATCCACATTCTTTTTGCGAAGAACGACATTCTTCTTGAGAAAAGATGCACACCTCCTCTCTAAGTCTGAGGCAACAACAAAGGAAGCCCTTCCAGTCTGCGAGAGAACAATGTAAATTAAAGCTGGTGAGGGCATGAATACATAAGTATAGTAAAGAAATGAAAACATACCAGAATACCAAGAGAATTTAAGAGACTTGGAGATATTGATCTTGAGATTCCTTGGACAGAATAATTATCAACCATTATCGGATCATTACAAACTTTAGCGAGAGCTTGAGATACTCCATTAAGAGCTTCATCTCCATAATCATTTGCGATACCATATGTAATAACACCAAAAATCTTGGACAGTTGAGTCATGGAAGAATTAGATTGGGAAGACTCCATTATAGAGGGGACATCAGCATTAAAATCATCATCATTATCATCATCATCAGAATTACTACTCGAGTTTTCTGCATAATTTGAGGAGTTGAAGAAGAAGAGAATTGGGTTTTTCTTTTCTTTAAAGGAGGAGAACCAAATTTTCCTCTGCGAGGAGCAGCAGACTTTTCTTTGAGAGGAACAGTAGATTTCTCCTTGTGAGAAGCGTCTTTGTCTTTTCCTTTAGTTTTCACAATCTTCACAGGTTCTATTTTTTCAATAACCTATGAACACAGATAAAGGTAAGAAATAGAGGCAACAATATATTGTTAAGAATCATAAAGGAGTATTTCTTACTTTATCTGTGAGAGATTTTAGGGCTAAAAAGGTGTTGGGTTTCCCAAATTTCTGGTAATGAAGTTTCAGCTTGTCAATCTGGAAAAAATTGGAGTAGTCAGCGAGAGTATGTAAGAATGAAGAAGATAATAATGATAATTAGGCAGTGTAAAAATAATGGAAAAATAAGATACCTCTTTATTTATTTCAGACCAGTTGAAGATCCACGGTTGATATTCTGAGAGATTTGCAGGCAATGCATGAGGACCGGAGATGTAGGGACCCTCTAAACATAATGGAAAAATGAACCATTTGTCATCATTGGAATGGCGAGGGCCTTGATTATTACCCGTATGCCAATCAATAACTGACATAAGAACTTCATCTTCAACGATATTATCTTTCTTTTGCAAGCGGATGCCCCAGCGAGCGCTATCCTTTTTACAAGGAACTATATCATAATTTGTGAAGAAGTTCTCCACAGTGTACTTCGCGGGAACGATCGGGACATCTTTAAATTTAGGATTCTTTGGAGCATCAGGGAAATGAGATTCTTTATCAGCACCGCGAGTAGCATACTCAAGTATTAAGCGGATACAATCCCCACTCAACTGATATACCGCCCGCGAGAATTTCGCGTGAGAGAGAATTTCATAGAATAAAGGAAGTTCAGGATCATAGAGAGGAATGGGAAGACCAGCCTCAAGTTGGCCTAGCGAGATTATGATTTTTTCATGGTTACATGGAAAATTAGAAAATAACGGAACAGAGAGTTCCGCCTTAGGGCTTTGTTCAGGAATAGTAGATAGAGTGAAACCTTTATCTTTAAGTTTACTTTGCATCTTCTAAAAAGCAAGAACATTTTTATGACCAGCTGCAACCATTTTTAGTATGGGAATGAAGATTGAAAGAGTAAAAGATCGAAAAAAAAATTATAACAGTAGCAGATCCGGAATTTATGGAAGAATAGTAAAATTGCAGAGAGAAGGAAGAAGAAAGTAAAAAGTGGAAAAGAAAAGAATAAAAGAAGTATTTATAGAAGAAGAAAATTCTCGAGAAGATGAATGCAACTAATGCAAAGAAAAGACGTAAATGGTCAGATCGCAGCGGTTGAAAAAAACGTGTCAAAAACTGAATGGAAGAAGAAGTACGTGAAAACAGATGGTGAAGAATACAAAAACGTGTCAAAGCAGAAGAGCGCAAAGAGATAAACCGCTGCAGCATTATAAGAGATTTAATTCTCATGATCTTTCCTCCTTCGCAGAAAAGACATGAGAAGAGGCAAGATGTAGGATCAGAATATCGCCATGATATTACTGTTGCGAGATTAACAACACCTCTGCGAATATCATCGCGAATTCTTCAACAACACTTCACGAGTATCACATAATAATTCAAAGAATGACGTAATAGTTGACGAATGTAGAAACACGGGAATAGCGTGATTGTTTTGTGATGGTTACAACGTCTGCGAAAGTTAGCATTACAACTACCGCGAGAACATCGCGAGCCAGATCCAAAATTAAAGGAAAGCTTAGCTGTCATCCATTATGTAACTACCCTATATAAAGAGATCCAGTAGATTCAGAAGGGGATGATGTATTTTTGAGTGTTGAGAAAGTCTTGAGGAGAGAGAAAATTCAAGAGAGTGGTTGAATTCTTCATTTCTTCCATTTCTTGTAAACATTTCTGAGAATCAAATAATAAAGTGTCGTTTTTAATCTTCAAAATGTGTTAATTAGTGTGAATTCTTATCAAGGGTGTAGTGTAGGATTTCCTGCAACTACATCTATTTCTCAAAATATGTGTTGGTAAGCTTTCGCTTTGGCCAAGTTCATCTTTACTCATGACGAAAGTCATGTTGATTGTTTCAATCTCTTGAAAATCGCTTTGATGAAAAATAATGTGTGAATAACCACTATATAACATCCTCTAAGAATGTTTCAATGATTGAAATGAGAGTTTAGAATATATAACCATGAATGAATATAAACATTGTATGTGAACTCATACTTGTGTAAGTCCAAAATCCTTGAACCAAAATATGTGTACTTTACTGGTTTAGGATGTCCGGAGCTAAGTCCGCGTACTGCCGGAAGTTCACATCCTGTGAATTTCTGCTGGAGTTTGTGAAATAAAAACAAGCTCAATCCGGGTACTTAAGTATGCGTACTTAAGTGGGTTATTTTCAAAAAACGGTTTATTAGTGAACTAAGACATTTATAAATGAAGGAATGCAATCTTTGCAAACCTTGGCTATAATGTTCATGAATCGATTCGAGTGAATCAAAATCGATTTTTCTTCGATTGTGTCTTATATACTTCTATGAGATCTAAGCAACCGAGCAACTCTCTAACTAGTTCTTTTGAGTAATTTGAACTAGTTATGGTGAAGATGAATAAGGTTGATTTGAAAGTGCTCATATGGATAACCATTGGTTAACTATTATTGAACCAACTAGGTGTACATGTTTATGTACTATTACTCAAACCTAAATGAAGTTACATTTCATTTATGCGTAACAATCTAAGTTCGATCTAACGTTTGAAAGATATTTGCTTGAATCTAATCAGGTTTTCATCTAACGGTGAATATTGAATACTTTGTTACCAAGGTAACTTAGATTGCAAACCATGATTTGGAGACTATATAAAGGAGAACTCTAGCAACTAGGAAACCTAATCCCCACACCTCCTGTGTGATACTAGTTGTATAAGCTAGAGCCGATTCTCTTTTAATATTAGGTTTCTATCGAGACCCTCTAGGTTAACGACTTGAAGACTTCATTGGGATTGTGAAGCCAGACCCAACTATTTTCTCTGTAGTTGTGTGATCTGATCTTGTTGTTTCTATCACATTTGAGTACAATTGTAAGATTGGCTTGAGATTAATTTCTCCGATAGGCAAGATAGAAAAGTAGTCACAAACACCTTCGTCTTATCGTTTGTGATTCCACAATATCTTGTTTCGATAGTCGATTAAGATTATTGTGAGGTGATTGATATTTTTAGGTTGTTCTTCGGGAATATAAGTCTGGTATATCAATTGGTTCATGTTCACCTTGATTTATCAAAAGACGGAACAAAACTCATAGGTGTTTCTGTGGGAGACAGATTTATCTATTCATGTAGACTTTTCTGTGTGATACAGATTTGTTTATTAAAGTCTTCGACTTTGGGTCGTAGCAACTCTTAGTTGTGGGTGAGATTAGCTAAGGGAATCAAGTGCGTAGTATCCTGCTGGGATCAAAGACATAAGGAGCACAACTGTACCTTGGATTAGTGTGAGATTGATTGGGGTTCAACTACAGTCCAGGCCAAAGTTAGTTTGTAGTATGCTAGTGTCTGTAGCGGCTTAATACAGTGTGTATTCAATCTGGACTAGGTCCCGGGGTTTTTCTGCATTTGCGGTTTCCTCGTTAACAAAACTTATTGTGTCTGTGTTATTTCTTTTCCGCATTATATTTTGTTATATAATTGAAATATCACAGGTTGTGCGTTGAATCGATCAATTGGTAAATCCAACCTTTGGTTGTTGATTGAAATTGATTGATCCTTGAACATTGGTCTTTAGTACCATTCAATTTATTTCTCTTGTATTCATTCAAGCTCGTAGATTTCTATTTGTTTGAGTAAGGATTGAATCGAGAAATTGAGATATAACTCTTTGATGTACTTTTTATTAAGATTGAGTCTGACTGTCTAGTTAATTCTCTTAAAAGTATATTGGAGTTAGTCCATACAGATTGCTAAGCGAAATATTGGGTGAGGTTGTTAGACCCCCATTTTTCACTATGGCTACAGGGTAACACAAAACGTGGTTATAGTTATACAGATGACCAGTAGCCACGCAAATAACCCAAAACGTGGTTAGGCTGTAAATCAAAAAATGTGGCTTATGTGAAGGTTTGTACTGTGACATAAGCTAGGATCGATTTTACCTTGATTCCATATATAGGTTAGGATCGATCAAACCTTAATATCTTCAATGAAAACCAGACCTTCAATCCTCTTGATTTCCTTTCAACTATGAAATAAGTTCATGCGTCTACTTCTTTAAACTCATGTAATCAAAAATAGTTTTCTAGATATGAAATCAAAACTATGTTCACTACACAATCTAGTAATGAGTTATAAAGATTATGCTGATGTTGCAATTACGAAGTTCAAAAGATAAGTATTATACGTCGTAATTCAATATACCAATATAAAGCACTCATAATTATTGACATGTTGTTCCTTGACACTTTGATCATAATATGATGATTAAGTCTCTTATACTAGAGTTTTATATATAACTTCGCATGTTATGTTTTCAATCAGTAACGACCTGAAAATGTACGATATAAAAATAAAAACAAGTCAAGTCATGTATTACTAACCTCAAGTGGAAGGATAATCTCATCGTTGATGTTGATACGTCTTTGGAATCTTCGGGACTTCAGAATAATACTTGTATGTCTTAAAATTTATAGACTTCCTATTCTAACCTAACGAAGTTGTCTCTAGTAATTTAATCAAACGACTTATGAGTTTTAATACTAAAATATGACAACCAACCTTGACATACCAACGCTTGGTGGGTTCAACCGAGCAATGTTCTAACACTAAGTTGATAAAGGACGACTCTAGCACTACGAAAAACAAGTGTCGAGGATTAAATTTCCCAGTTATCTGAGTCTATTTATTTATATATTTTCAAGGCTCTAGGTAGCTTTGAATTTAGGCTAAAATAACTTGAGATTCAAGCAAACACTTTCTCAGTTTAGATGAAATTCTTATTAGGAATTCATGTAAGCATGTGAGAAGTTCGCCTTGAAATTACATATAAGAATATACGCTATGGTGTAGGGTTCTGGAACCGTGTACAATGATAATTATTGGTAAATATGCCTTATGAACTTATAAGCATAATTGTTTTCATTTACACTCAAGACTTAAACCATGATTCACAGACACAAAGTGATTTAGTGAACAAAGTTGTCTTACAAGTGTTTATGAAAGTTGTGGTAATGTCAAACATATTTGCAAAAATAGTTTATGAGCATCAGTTTAATTTGTACTGGTAGGTATATGTAAGGGTACGGATACCTATGGACCAGTTTGTGAACTCAGGCTACTAGGGTACGCATACTGGATATGTGTACCCTTACCCGTTCTCGAACACATGTCATTGGGGTACGCAAACTGGATATGCGTACCTCCCACTTTCACGAACTTAGAACCTTGGGGTACGCGTACTAGGTATACGTTCCTACCCCTTATTTTGGAACTCAAATGTCTATGGTACACGTACTGGGTATGCATACCTACCCTGTGTCTATAATTCCAGTAGTTCTGAAAATTCTCTTTAAACAATCTGAAACATTCTCAATCGTCATAGATAATGGATATCATTTCTTCGAAAATTTTCAAAGGATCAACTTGAAACAAAAATAATTCATGAATAATAAATTGTTCTTAACCAAGATTATTAAGGATCTATGAACATCCATTGCTTGAATCATGTTTTGAGAGATTTATCACGACAAGCTTGACTTGACATTTCTTATTTACTATATTAAATCTACTAAAATTATACGGCATATTCTCATACAGATAGAATGGTAAATTCCATAAGTAAATAGGATGGTTCGGTGCTCACATACCTCTTTGTTGATGAAGTTCTTTAAATGTCTTCGTTAGATCTCCAGTCTTCATTCTTCGAGGGTTATTCATTGATGTCTAATAATGAACTACCATACGCTAATCCAAGTCTGAGACTAGAAATGAAGATATAGTTTTTTGCAACTAACGTTGACAACAAGCTTGAGATAACAATACTTACGAGTTCGACCGAGCGGTGCTCTAACAAGTAGTTCTTTTGCGAATTATTCTTTCAGATTGGAATGGATTGTAATAGAATAGTGGAAGGGTCTGACCGTAATTATTTTTCTCTTTAGAAAAAATCTTTCTCTCTGAAAAACAAAACGAATCCCTAGCCGCCTAAGGAGCAGATCTGAGCAGAAGAATCTCAACTCATCCTCTTCATTTCCTTTAATTTCTCTTTAATATCAGTTTCAATCGATTTTCTATTACTTGAATTCAAACCTTCCCTGTTTTAGATTATTCTCAAACTGGTTTGATTTTGAGTATATTTAGTTGTTATTTAGTTTAGTTTTTAGGGTTTAGTCATGGGTTTCTAATTTTTGTCAGTATATGCTTGTTTCCTCTCTCTTCTTTAATCTATTTTCTCAAGATTAGTTATTAGGGTTTCTCAAACAACAATCATGGTTTTTGTTGTTTGGGAAATATTTTTTTTTTGTTGAGGTTCGAATATTAATCGTTTTTTGATCAAAACGGTACATCTTGTCTAGGGTTGGGGATCTCTAATCAAGTATTTTAGTTAAGTTCTTGTTGATTTCTCAGTCCAGTAGCCCAGGCTTCTCATAAGAATGACAATTTCATCAACTTCAACAAACAAACAAGCAACAATATCAACAAAGTCTTCCTAATCAACATCTTCATCTGATTTCATGGCTCTAATTCTAGTTCAAACACCATCAACAATAAAACTTTCAAAGACAATACAAGCTACTACAAAGATACAGAAGACTACAATGACACAGAAGACACCAGCAACAAACAGTTCTATAATAGAGATTCAGATGAAGACCCAAAGCGATCTCGACCGATGTCATCTCATGAGAACCGAGTTAAGTTATACTGGTTACTTATGTTACTGTTACTTTGAAAAAATCATTGACAAATGGTTGGATCTATGGATCATGTTATACCTATGTCACACGTTTCATAATGATTTTGAAAGAACCTTGAGAAATGGTTGAATTCTTTTATCCTAACATCTCTACTGATTATAGTGTTGTTATATGGTTTGGATGTGTTATTTTTGGTCCAACCTAGACCATTTAAACTAGTCATGTTACCGTAGAATTGGGTAGAAATGGTAGAATCTCTTTATCAGATTTGGTTATGTAGCAATGTTGTTAAGCGCTTTCAATACTTTTGTTATCTGATTGAAATCTCTGTAATTGCTGAAAATTGAGCCAGTCATGCGGTCGATACCGATCGTGAATCGAAAAATTAGTATCAATATGTCTGAGGTCCGTCTCTTTTTCAAAAATAAAATAAAATAATAGAGTAGTACTTAGTCAGTTACTTGAGGGCCTACATGCATGTAGGTCCGTAAACTGGCACCGCAATACTGCTGTTTGGATAAAGAAGCTCAAAAATAATAACTTCCGCTCCTTTGTGTTTTTGCAGTTTCTTTTATCAGCAGCATCGAGTCTCAATACCGTTGTATCGGCCATCGGGTAGATTCCAGATACGGCAAATCTAAGGTTAAAAATGGGCGCGCTAAATATCTTGGTTTCCCCCCAAAATACAGGACATTTTGGTAATTACGAATTCGGATATTTTGGTAATTACATTGCCTTGGTCAGATCGAATATAAAATGATTAGCCGTTCTGGTTAGCCTTATGCTTCAACTTCTCCCAAAATTGAAACCCTAGTAAAGCAGAAATCTCCAGAGATCAAGTAGTATCAATCCGAAAAATTTCCAGAGATCAAGTCAGACGGAAATTTTAGGGTTCCGGTTGAAATTTCCATGGAATAACAGGAGAAGAGCTTAGCTTCTTCCTTCATTTAAGCTCTGCAAAAGTGTAAGTTCAGAAGTTATTGGAGAACCACATTTATGCTAGACTTTCAAGTTAGGATTCTGAACTGATTTTCAAGATGATGAGAATTTTCAGATGCGAGTCTGATTTTCATTTTTTTTTCAGGGTTTCAATTCAAGTTCAGCGCTGTTAGGATTTCATCATCAAGAGTTGTTGATTCAGGTTATTTCTTCACTCCTCACCTTCTTCTTTACATGAAGTATATTCTGTTTATGTTGAGTGTTTTTTTTTTTTTTTGGTTAGAAATCTGATTTGGATTGTGTCTACTCTCTCAACTACAATCATTTAGTTAGAATTTTATTTGGGGGTTGTATTTTTTAATATATTCTGGGAAATGAGACATATATGGATCCACTCTGATTTCATATTTGTGTTCCCGTTTCTCACTGCAAAATATCCTTCTGATTTGAATGCTAGTTTGAAAGCAAATAAAAAAGGAAGGTTCATTTCATTGGATTAAAATGATGTACTGCATGCGGAATCTTTCTATTTTATTTTGTTATAGTTAAAATCGCACTACCTTTATATGCTTGATTTTTATTTATTTTTCATTTTTGCTTATAACTGACAGTCATCTAGTTAGTATTTAGAAGTTGCAAGCTAAGTGTCACCAAATCACCTAGATTTAGGCTTACTGCTTAATTTTCTTTATGGTTTGAATTTTCTTTATTTGTCTTAGCATGATAAGCATTTCGTGTCAGTATGCTAGTAGTTTAGTCATTAGTGCTTTGTCCTTTGCTGATTTTGTAGTTTTGATGATCAAGCATTTTCAGTAGATATAAGGGTATAATTTTCCTAAACTTCCAAGTCTTTATCCCAATCATATGTGTGTTTTATCGATCAGGTTTATGGGGGATCTTCAATTTTGTCTTTTTTAATCTTTGTAACTGTAATAGGTTCCTGGTTCTGTAATTCTGTAAGTATGTGACGCAAGATATAATGTATAGCTCAACTGTATTAAAATATGTCTATGCAACTTGCTTAATATACAAGTCCACCTTCAATTCCACTTTCTTGTACTCTGAAGCATAAGTATACGAGTCCAGTGGTAGGTAATATGACACGCTTCAAGTGGTGTCAATACGTATTGACACGGACATGTGTATTAATACTCCTAGAAAACTTTGTATAAATTATTAGTTATCAACAGCTGTCAAGATATGTCATTACCTTAGTTTTAGGAAACTTAGATATTTTAAGTTTTAACTTTAGTAACAGAATGTTAGTTCCAAATCTTGTCACTGATCTTCCTCTAGTCTTTCTCCATTCTTGTCTCGACTTCTTCTCTCCAATGAAGTTTATGTAATGCCTTTTGTATTAATCATACATACATATATATTGCAAGTTCACTACCTTATATACCTATGTTAAACTACTACATTTAATGATATTTATATTGTGTATGCTGTGTCCCTGTATTTTAGGTTTTTAAGTTGTCGTGTCCAAGTAGCATATTGACACAAGAAGCCGACACCGTGTCCTTGTCGTTGTAACATAGGTATTTATCCATATCCTTGGGTGATATAATTAGTGAAGTGAATAAAGGATTGGATTTTTGTACTGAAATATTAATGAATTGCATTTTTGTTAGACAAGCATAGTTCCAAGTGCGAAGGAAATGTTGTCAGCCTGTGTCTGAGCTCCATATTTGCATTCATGTGTCTCCAGGCAAGCTTTTAGACATTTGCCCCAGAAGTTGAGCATTCTTGATAATACGATAAATGATTGATCCCAAATGCAATGGTCATGACAACGCTGGAACTGGCTTTCCTGTTGGTGATAAACAACAACCCATAGCAGCAAAAAAGATTGCATTAAGAGATCTGCAGAATGATAACAGGATTGTGGAGCCCAAGTCTTTGACAGCCCCTCCTTTAATAAAGGATCCAGCACCAACCTCAGATGTTACCAAGGTTACTGGTATAAAGAGACCGACACCTGAGCGTCCCACAAGTCCTGTCCGCCACCTGTCTCCTAATAGTGCAAATGGGACTTTTGTGTACATTCGAAGAAAATCTGACCAAGAAGTAGCTAAGGGAAGCATCTGCGAAAACGAAACAAACAAAGCTATCAACAATCCACAGTTGAGTCAAAATATCCAGGGTGAAAAGGAGACAACAATGCAACAAATTCAGGTTCAGGGGCAAAAGAATTCTTGCTTTCCAGCAGCTCCTTCTATGCCTATTACAGTCCCTTCTGGAGGACCTTCTGTTCCTCACTCTCTCAAGATGCCTGTTACTACGTCATCAACAATGGGACCTGCTTCTACTACTGATGTTCTCCCAAGTCCAACTAATCCCCAGAGAACAAGTGATCAAAATTGGAAAGAGCGCTTCCCTCACCTGCAGATGTTCTTGCGAAACTGTGACCATTCAAGTCAGGAAGAATACATCCAGAGTAAGTCATCTCTTCATGTTAGTAGCTCTTTTGTAGGATATATGCTGGTTCACCATTTTTTTTATTTTAATTGTTGTGGTTCTGAACTTCTGTCTTCATGTCTGATGTATTCAGTGCTTAAATCCTTATCTTCGGTTGGTAGAAGCAGACATGCTGTTGAACTGGAAAAAAGAGCAATCCAACTCTTATGTGAAGAAGGTAATTCATTGAGAGTCCATCTATTCTCATTCATAAAACCCCTTAAAGGACATTTACCTGGATGTCTTCATTGGGTACATGATTGAGAATTTTAGATTTGACTTACCTTAGCTTGATTTCTGCATCTTACAAAATCAGTATGGCAATTCAGTTATTTGGAGAACAATTTGTTACAGTTCCAACTTTTTCCTTTTCTTTGCAGGAAAGGAATTGCATCGAATGAAATTGCTGAATGTTCTGGAGAAAACTTCATCAAAAAACTCCTCTGCAACTCCACAAGTCAATTTGAGGAAGTAAGGAAACAACTTCGCCAAACGAGCTTAAAATTTGGCTCGCTAAGCAGTTTTCTAATCGTTTATCCAGCATAAAATGTTGTTGCTGTTGTTGTCAATTATTAATGCCATTTGGTTTTCTCGGCTATGTATTAAAGCTCAACTGTTAGTTTGTCTAGTTCCCTGACAATCCTAGTCTGTAACTAGTGTTGGAAGCTATAGTTGCCTCCCGTTTATATAAGATTACTTTTGGAAGGATTTAAACGTTTCTTTTCTGAGGACTCTGGTACTGTACATGATGTATTACTTCTTCTACTCAAATATAAATGGGTTGGGGATCTTTTTGCTGTTTTATGGTTTACCGCACAATTATATTGCATCGAATACGGATGGAAACTACTCTTCATTTTTAATGGATAGCATGGAACAATTGAAGGACTAGTGTCCATTCTTACTAATGTAAATTCGTAAACTCACTACAATCTCTGTTCACTGACAAAATAAAAACCGCTCAATTTTATTTGCACCGTGTGGCTGTCAATGTGGCATCACTGTCGGCCAACTTGCTTCTGCACTGGACGATTTCCTTAGGCGCTCAACAGCTTTATCTACCTGCAAAAGGATGATAATTCTATGTTACTCCAACTACTTCTATGCGAGCGACATTACATATTGAGACCAACTTTGATGACGCTAAAGCGATTTGAAGTAACTAGCACAGATGCATCTCAGACTAAAAATTAGCTTTCAACTAGTTGGCCTATGTGCATTTGTAGTTTCTGTAGACTGGAGAAGATAAATGATGTTTACCTCTTTATTCCAATCGGTCCTGGCAGTTAGTATAATGAGGGTTATGGTTTGTAGTAGAACTCCAATTATCATACCCCACCATATCCCCTGTATCAGAACCCAACACGTCTGTTATTACCCGTTCAAACCACAGTAAAAGATTATCTGGAGATGCAAAAGAGAGACAGGGTAGTACTTACAGCAACTCCCAAACTAGTTTTGAAACCCAGAAGACATCCAATAGGAAGACCAATGATATAGTAAGTAGTCAAGTTAACATATGCAACCAAAGCTTGCCATCCACTCCCGATTGCCACACCTATGAATTATCAACCCCAAAACCCGTGTTACTCGTGATGACAGAAAAAAATCGACACCGGAACAAATGGAGGATATGTCAGTTTTTCAGTTAAATTTCACCTGAAAGAATGGGTTGGATTCCATTTAGCAAGACTGAGACTGCAAGCAATGGAGTCAAATTCGATACTGCCTTGATAACCTCTTCATTGCTAGTGAAAGCCTTGCTTAATATGGTTTTGAATATCATGACAATTGCACTGAACGCTATACTGATTAAAATGCTGGTCAAGTTAATGATTATCACTGAGAACCTTGCAATCCTTGGATGAGCTGCGCCAAGCTCGTTGCCGACTCGTATACTGCAAATGCACGTACCATATAATCGGATTTTTCTTAAGAATCATAAGTTAAGCAAAATGATGTAGAAAGAATGGCAAGAAAAGCGCATAAAACATATGCTTCTCTAAAGATTACTCACCTCGCTGTTGTGCAGAAGCCTAACATAAACTGTAAATCCCAGTTCAAGTAATTCAAGCTGAAATATATGTCAAAGGGAAGTTTACATTATTCACCTATACCTTTTTTTCACCATATCAAATATCAGATTAAGGAGAAAATGGGAATTAAAACAGACTATACCTTATAGAAATAGAATCAAGTGAAATTGCAGGATTAGGAAGAAATCCTGATATTAGTCCAAGTCCTTGATTGTACCATATCTCCAAACTGATTAAAAAAATAATAATCATTTTTTTAAGAACTAAAACTCAGATTTACTTTATCATTTTTTTTTCCACTATTTTGCTATAGAGATAGAGGGCATACCACAACATAACAGCAGATGCAGCAGTGAGTTTGAAGTAAGGCCATAAACCCCTGAAAGCATGAATAGAGAAGCCAGTCCAAGTTTGACTGCAAGATGGACTTAAAATAATATACATTCCAGTCAATAAAACCAAAATCCACCAAGATAGACCCAATGCAATAGCTGCACCAAAAACCCCTGAATCCAGCACATAAACAGCCAACCAGTTGAACAATATGTTGAACAAGAAAGCCCCAATGGAAATATAGGCTAAAGGGTTAACTATGTTTTGTGATTGCAAAAACCTTTGCATTGGACAGTATAGTGCAAATGCATAAAGCTGAAGTAGTAACCCTCTTGCGAAAATCTCCCCTTGTTTTGCAATCTCAGTTGTTTGGCCCAGTGCTCGGAAAATGTCACCAGCATACCAGTAGAGAAAAGAGAGAAGAATGGCTGCTATAAGGTGTAAAATGATAGCCTTTTGGCAGATTATACCGAGGGAAGAGTATTTTTTGGCGCCGTAGGCTTGACCGCATACTGTCTGGACTGCACTAGCCATACCCAACTGAAAGGAAAACAGAAGAGAGTTAAAACCCCATAAAGAATTATTTATGTTGAAGGAACAGACAAAAGAGTGAGCAAATGTAAACTCACCATGACACCATAAGCAAAACCTTGAATCCCCAAGTTAGTAAGAGAAGCACCAGCAAGTTCAATAAACCCAATATGTCCAATGAACATTAAGTTGACAAAACTGAGCATGTAGTTGAAAATTGAAACAGAAATTGATGCCCATGAAAGTAACCAGATAGTTTTAGATTCCCAACAGATAAGTCTAACCCATAACCTCAGTGGTATCCTCTCTTGATGTTCAAGAAACTCTTCGATGGATTCTGTTGAGCCACAGACATTGTCGAGCCGGAATTCAACGTCAGATAACAATGGTTCATTTTCACCACCACCACCACTACTGTTCATGGTTATTTCTTTGTATCAACTTCTGGAACTCAATCTCACTGTTACCTTTCATGTATAAACTATCCTATCACTAAGGGGAGTGTAGGTAGAAATTTATAGAGGAAGGTGAAAAATTGTTAGATAGCTACCCTTCTTAGATTTTGTTAGATAGCTACCATATGAACAACCAGTTTTACATATTGAGGTACACATTCAATTTGTAGTAGTTCAAACTAACAACATCGTTTTCACCTAATTAACAAGTTCGATGTTCCTCATTTATATTGCACTTGGTAACAACTTCCATGCTTATTTATGTTTTGTACTGAAATTTGGTCCGACTTGACTTCTCAAACGTGCATATGACAGGAACTGTAAATTCTTTGAGATCTCAACCCCCGCCTAGGGACAGGCAACTTTGGCCAAAGGCCTAGCTCTTGTAATTAAATTAACGTCAAAGAATTTAGGCAACTTCGGCCAAAGGCCTGCTCTTGTAATCATCAAAGGATTTTGTATCAGAATAAGCCGCTTTAGTACAGCGCTATCCTAGCCAGTTTTATACCAGAATAAACCGCACTGTAGAGCACGAGCTGAAGTGGTTGATACAGTATGTGCAATTCAGATTGGAAGACATTTGTGGAAGATTTGGCTTCTGGGGGTCCTGGAAATGGCAATTGAGCGCCATAAAAATAGCCAGTCATTGTTAGCTTTATGTGATTGTAAGATTCCAACAGAAACTGGATTCGTGAAAGACAGTTTAACTTGAATGACGAAATCTAATTAGGAGGGTCTTCATCTTTAGCTAGACTTCAAATCAAATTGTTTGCAATGAAATCTCTGAAGTAAATACCAATACTGCTTATTGTTCTTAAATTACATCTCCTAAAATATAATAACAACAAACTAACAAAAATAAAGAAGAGAGGTACTAAACACACCAAGAACAAATGAGGGGACAGACATAATTTAACTCATTCATGAAATCAAGGAGAATCTCACGGGGAAAACTGTGGCCGCCAAATATGTAGGTGACAATCAAGTTGGGATCGGCAAATATTTCTCTAGGAAGTTGTGTTCACTGGCTCTTTTGGCTGCATTGATAGCACCATTTTTTGTTGTGGCTGCAAACGAGAAAGAAGTGATACCAAAATCAAGTTAATGAAAAAGAACAACAAAAAACAGACCAAAGATAATGATAAGCTCCAGCATCTTACAGCGGCTAACTCTTCTTCATGCTTTGGTATGAATGCGGTATCAACTTTGCCATTTTTAAAGTCCTGTTACACAGAATGGAAGAGTCTTTAGGTCTTCTAATTTTCAGGTTATGTAGAGATGCAACATATATTTATCTGAGAGAGCAGTTACATACCTCAATCTCCAATATTAGTTTGTGATATTCGATGGTTGTAGGAACCCCTGCAAAAGGAAAAAAATGTTGAAATAATCAAGAAAACATAAAGGAGGGAACTACTGGATCGTCAAATGATTTAGCGTTTTGTCTTGGTCTGACCATATTTTGACTCAAGGAAGGGACTGTTTACCTGTAATAATAGTGTCATTGAGAGCCCTCTTCATACGTTCAATGGCCCTCTCCCTAGTTGGAGCCCAAACAATAAGCTGAAATAAAAGAAAACATATGAACAAAAGTGAGAATCAGTGGAAAAAATGTCTAGTGATAAAGCAAATTTATATTTCTCCATGCAGACAAAAATGGATGTAGAAACTCATTGAACTTCCATAGATAACAAGTACACCTCAAATACGATGGCAATGGTCAAGGGTAAATAGAGTTTAAAAACAGGTGATAAGTAATTATTCAAAAAGAAATTCAACAACCTTTCCGAGTAAGGAGTCATAGCTCGGGGGAACTACATAATCAGGATAGACATGGCTATCCATTCTCACGAATGGCCCTCCAGATGGCAAGTATGCTGTTATCCTTCCTGCTCAAAATGAATTAAAAACAATATTAGCTCCATAAGAAAGGTAATCAAAACTCTGGTGCGGCTAATTTTAAGCTATCAAACCAATAAAACAACCCACACAGAAACCCATGCACATATATCCCCTAGCAAGGGAGCTGTTTCATTTTAAATGAGAGAATCAGAGTACTATGGCATCTTAAAATAAAATGAAAAAATGATTACAATGGTATATTTCATATTTGAGCTTTGCGTTGGTGGTTGAGATAAAGTCTACTTTCCATTTAATCATCAGATGGATGAAATGTCAGAGGTATTTCTGTGCAGCAAGGCACTGGTTACACCTCGTGACACACTAGAAGCAAGATTGAAACAAATTAAACTCTTTTTACTATTTTCATCTCTACTGTGTAAACATGTATTAAACAACTGAAACATACCAGGTCCTGGTCTGAATCCTTTAAATGCATCTTCAGCATTAATACGGCATTCTATTGAATGTCCTCTGAGTACAATCTCTTCCTGTAGACAAAAATCATTAAGGGTCATGAACTGTTGCAAATTCAGACTAGAGAAAAGGTTTTTGAAGTGTAGACTGAAGATAATATTTTTTTTTTAAATTACCTGTGTGTAACGGAGTTTCTCTCCCATGGCCACACGGATTTGTTCCTCAATCAAATCAACAGAAGAAATCATTTCTGTCACGGGATGCTCCACCTGTTATACCAAGAAATAACTTTTTTGACTCATAAAAATGACAAGGAAAACTTATCATTTTTATATATTTTTTACAAGGAATCACATGTGTGATTTATCCATTACCTGGATTCTAGTGTTCATTTCCATGAAGTAGAAATCACCTCTTTCGTCCAACAAGAATTCAACAGTTCCAACACCAATGTAACCTATAGAAGCAGCAGCTGCAACTGCTGCGTCACCCATGGCTTTTCTAAGCTCTGGGGTCAACGCCGGTGATGGGGCTTCTTCTAACAGCTTTTGATTCCTTCGCTGTTAAATAGATTTATGACTGTCAGTATAACTTTTGCCACAAAATCTAGCTTCTTATGTATTCGTTAATAACTAGACATTTACACCACAGCATGCTCAGAGCCACATCATTAGGGTTTCGAATACCTCTGAGGGTGTCGTGATATTTAAGAAAACAACTATTTAACCATAAGAATTTTAGTAATAAATCTTTGTTTAAGTTAGCCTCATAAAACCTCAAGTTACCTAACTTTTTTTATCAAGAAGTAACTACAAAATGGCAAGGAATAACTTTTATCTGGAACACAAACTAAGTCAACAAGGTATCTGGATTTGACAAACCAAGTAAAGAAACAAAGACTGATTTTACCTGAATGCTACAATCACGCTCCCCGAAGTGAACGACATTACCGAACATATCCGCAAGAACCTGTGATGCACGGTATTCAGGGGTAAAACACAAGCTTAAACACTGATTTTTCAAGTTGTAAAGAACGGATGACATCAACCTCAAAATAAACATTTCTTAATTAGTTACCTGGAACTCTATGTGTCTTGGATTTTGAACATACTTCTCCAAATAAACTCCATCATTTCCAAATGCTGCACCAGCTTCACTTTTTGCTTGCTGTTCAAATAACACACAGTGCACGCAAAGTTAAATAGATTAGCAATATGAACCAAATTAAACTATAATCTTGCATGCTTCAAAAAAAAAACAACTATAATCTTGCAAGCAAAATAACAAATTATATCTTGTATTCTGATCAATCTCATTAGATTGCATTATTCAGGAAATCTCTACAATTCACCACAGAACCGTTCAATGGGTTCAAATGGAATAAAGGTTGATTGGTCGAACAACAACCTTGATGCAAAATCGAGATTTTATAATTTTAGGCAAAATGCTTTTCCTGAAGATAGAATTGTGTTGAAGGAAAAATAAGTGAAATGTGTTTGAAGGACCTACATTGTTGGTGGGTTTGAAGGTCAAATTCAGATAATGATTGCATTGTCAGAAATTTATGCCTCGCAACATGTATGTATCTTGTTATCGTGGCGAAAAAACGTGCATGTGTTAGTGAAGTATAATGTATCTTTTACAGAAATACAAAAAAAATATAGGTCCTTAATACGAAGCAAAAGATAAGATGCATCTATGTAGCTACATTTCTTTTTCATGCAAGGTTGAAGCAAAGTTAGTAGGAGTATTAAAATAGAGAAGAAGTAGCAACACCAAGCTCCAGTGACCGATTTAGTAATAAACAGTACTAAGCTCCAGAAAGTACCTGTAATAACTTGACAAACTCCTCGGGTTCTTTTGCGAGACGCATACCACGTCCACCACCACCAGCAGTTGCCTAAACAAATCAAACGAAGGGTAATGCGGATAAGTTTTAAGCACTGATAACTCTCCAACATACGGTAAAAGACTCACAGAAATTTGCGAACAGTAGTCTTATAGTCTTTACATTTACATGACAAGTTATCAAGAAAGATACGGGCAAGCTAATGACATTCTATTTAACAAATAAGAAAAATGTAGATTTGAAGATTGAAAGTGCCTCTCTCTCTAAAGATACGGCTCTATATTAATTGAAAGATGGAAACTTGTTCTTTCCTGATAATCATTAAAATGGAGATTACAAAACAAGAAAAAAGATGTGACTATACCTTGATCATCACAGGAAAACCAATTTCATGAGCAAGTCTGATTCCCTCCTCTGTGCTCTGTAATCAATTAACGCATCGGCCAGTCAGAAAAGAAGTACCATAACTTTTAATAAATAAAGCATAATGGATCCTAAGATTTGCCAATAAAATATCCTGATCTTAAAATGCTAAGGTTTACTCTATCACTCTCCAACAATAAGCATATGGATGAATAAAAGTAGTATCTCATCTGATACCTGTAACAATCCATCACTTCCAGGCACAGTAGGAACACCAGCTTTCTTCATTGTTTCTCTGGCAGTAGATTTGTCACCCATAACACGAATGCTGTCCGGCTGTGAATAACATGAGATATCAAGTCTTTAATGAACATAGTTAATGAGATGTTAATATCCATCCAAAACAGCACACAGTTAAAGCAAGTGAGAGAACAGAGAATGAAGGTGATGGTGAAAGTAACTTCGTTCCTCCATTTAATGCTTTACTCATGAGAGGCTAACATTTTCAGCAATTTCTACATATTGATCAATTGTACTTACATTAGGTCCAATAAAGTTGATTCCGTGTTCTCTACACATTTCCACAAAAACAGCATTCTCAGCAAGGAATCCATATCCAGGATGCAGCATGGTACATCCACGGCTTATAGCTGCAGAGAGAACATTTGGGATCACCAAATACCTGTAAGAACATGTAAGAAGGTACATAAATTGCAGCACCACTGGGCATGAGAATTATAACAAAACCTTAAGAGAAAAAATACATGTTCCAATATCTCCTCCAATAAACACAAACTCGAGCTAGAAAATGATAAAACTGTTAAGTGAGTGCAGTGTTGAAGGAAAATCTAACAAGGCTTACCTACATAATTCAATGTGCTAGAGAAAACATGTCATTCTACTATTCTAATAATAAATATGACAAAAGAATTAAAAACTGATAAATTACGGAGGTAAGATCCATTGAAATGCTTATATTTACACTAAATCTTAACATTTAGACACTATTTTCTTCATAACACCCAAATAAAAACTAATCAGGAGTTAATTTTTTACTGCTCATTCCACTGTGCAGTACACTCACACCAATTATAACGCATTTCATATTATATGTAACCTTACCATCTAACGGTTTGAATCTTAACCTGCTCATAATTAGTAGCTATAATTCAAGCAGATAGACTGTAAGGTTATACAATATGAAATGCGCTGAATTTTTCTTTGGTGCGAGTGTAGTGAAAAAAAAAAACATTCTACAAAAACACTAGCTCCTAACTACTTTTCATTTGGGCACTTTCCAGAAAATAGCATCAAAATGTCACGATAGTGTCGACCTAAGCATTAAAATGGACCCTATCCCAACAAAAATAAAATAAGGAAATTTTACCACGGAGCAGATAAATAAATCAAATTCATAACATCAGAGTGCCTAATACTAGGTAGATGTATCTATCTGAAATGCAATAGAGAATTTACTGGCTACAAATATGAACTTTAGGATAATGGAGTAGAATGAGAGACGAATACTGAGGTCACTCACGATTGGTTACTAGGTGCTTCTCCAATGCAAACAGCCTCGTCTGCAAGCTTGACATGCAGTGCATCTTTATCTATCGTTGAATAAACTGCAACACATGGTATGCCCATTTCATGAGCAGTTCGAATGACACGAACAGCAATTTCACCTCTATTTGCCACAAGAATCTTTTCACCGCGACATGTCACACTCAATGCTCCTGCACGTCTTCTTGACTTTCGGCTTAAATGACTGGCTTGTACTTTTTGACTAGGAATCGCCCCACTTCCAACCATGAAGCTACATTGTGAGCTCTTTAAACTCTAGAAGAAATAAAATAAAAAGGTAAATTCCAGACCATCTTGATATCGATTTAACAACACACCTAACTCAACTACCTTAAAAGACCCCCTATATAATCCTTTTTTGATACTAACTAAGGTAGTTTCTCACATATCATGAATATAACCCAGATAAACAACTCTACCCACAAAATACATGGGATTCAAATTCAAATAAACTTCATGGCAAAATTGCACCACATAATTGAGGTACCATTTCTCAGTCTTACTTGGCAAAACCAAAGTGATTATTAGATTCCAAATTGCTCAAACCAGACCACATTGAAACAAATTCTCAAGAATTTTTCATTATCTATTCTACTAGCTAGGTCAAGAATCAAGTATAAGGCTAAACGAACTAAGTAAAGATAAACAAATAAAAAGAGAAAGACATAGAGATTCAAAAGAATAGGTTGAGAGATGCGTAACTGTAAGTGCATTAGTAGCTACTAGTTTACGAGCTTTGTTATTAGATGATCCAAAAGAAATGCCTCTTGAATCAGATCTGATACCTCCCAAAACCTTTCCTGTAAATTCAAACACCAATAAAAATCAAAATCAGATCCCAAACTCAACTAAAACACCAAGAAATCAGGATCAGTCTTTCGTTATTTTACCTGATGAAGACTCAAATCTATTGGAATCCAACGAAGTGGAAGATAATGAAGTTGCGGTTCCAATTCCTTGTAAAATCGTCGCCATTTTCTTCTACTCGGGAGATTCAGAATGAGAAAGAAAGAAGAGAGTAATGTGAGAAACGAAACGAGGAGAGAGACAGGGAGAGATAGTTTTATTGATGTGGAGAGAGAAGAAGGCGGAGAAACTGAGGTTTGTTTGTTTTTCGTCAGTGACTGTTTATTGTGTTGGGTGTGAAGTAGTTCGAATTTTTACTTAACAAAGGTTGGATTGGGCGATTTAATTGAGCAACTTTTTGAAACTAACATAGTGTACTACTAACCGATCACAACTAAATTAATTTTTTCAGTTTCAAAAAAAAAAAAAAAAACGATCACAACTAAAGCTCAATGAGTCAGCAAAAAAACACATCTTGTTACAGGTGATGCCAGGTCTCATCCGTACCTCGTTTCTATCGCCCCCTTTGTGACTCCACAAACAATATCGGGGAAAAAGAACTACCGACTACGCACTTGGAGTAGATACCGGAAGTTTAACATGGGTTAGTCCACGAGTGAGTTTGGGGGAGTTTAATATATTTTGAATTTTGGGGATTTTGAGTGAGTGTAAGAGAGTATGGGGAGTTTGAGAGATTTTGGTTTTTTTAGTGTAGGGAGTTTGAGAGACTTTCCCAAAATCTCTACTTTTTTGAGAGATTTAGAATGAGGAAAAAATACACTATAAACTCCCTAGAACTCCCCAAAAAACACCAACTCCCTAGCATTCTAATTTTAACGACTAACAGGGAGTTTAAGAGTTTTCTTCAAACTCCCCCACGACTAACGGGGTTTTTTAGGGAGTTTGGGAGACTCTTCTAAACTCTCCCACGACTAACGAGGATTTCGAGAGACTCCTCTAAACTCCATCACGACTAACAGGAAAAAACCTAACTACACCCAACTCCCCCAACTCTCTTGAGGACTAACACCCTGTAAGTTTTATGTTGCCAACTGCACTGGGGCGATCATAACTAAAGAGTAAAGAGAAAAAAAAAAAAATTGGGTTTAGTCTGTATTACAACGCAGTGGAGGGAGAGTAAAATTTGGTCAGGCGTAAGAGGGAGGTTCCGCCCCACTTTCATTTAAATTTTTTTTTTGTAGGGCGTAACTTTGAGTTACGCCCCATTCTCATTTTAATTTTTTTTTTTTAATCGGGCGTAACTTTGAGTTACGCTTGATTCAGGCGCAACTTTAAGTTGCGCCCCATTTTTCTTTTTTTTTTTGTTTTTTAGTGTCAGGCGGAGTTCTAAATTACGCCCGACTAAAGACCAGACTAAAGACTAAATATGGTCTGGGTTTTGGTTATAGTCTGGTCTTTGATCTTTACTCCTTCTCTATTGCATCTGCTGTTTGATCTTTACTTTGGATTTTAGTCGCCCACTACGGATGCTCTTATAGGTCGGCCAACTAACTCCATATGTCATGCCAGCTGGCCTGATAAATTTATTGCACCATTATGGGAACATAGTTAACCGATCGAGTCTTGATTGTACGGTTGGTGTTCTATCTTGTATAAATAGCATCATTCATATCAGTTTTCATTCACATATATTTATTTTTCTTTTCTCTGTAGGAGCAAACCAGATGGATCTTTTGCTTAGTTTCTTTAAAAATGAGTACCCAAACAACATGACAAAAAAAAGAATAGAAAAGACAAAGAAAAATTGACTACCACAATATATGATGGCGTATGGGTCCCGGATAAAAAAAAAAGATTTCGAAAATGTTAGGCAACTAATTGGTCCTGGTATATTACCTACGCATATATCTAGCCATCCCGAGCGAGTTGGTTTATATAAACTAAAGCCCATTTTGGGATTGTTTTTTTCTACCAAAAGCACTTTGTAACCAACTTGTAACAAACTTTTACCAAAAATTGTGTTTGGTAAATTTTTTGCAAAGTGCTTTTGGAGAGAAGCACTTTCATTTTAGGCTTGCTTTTAAAAGCTACTCAACACTAGCTTTTAAAAGCTGGAAAAGCAGAAGCTGTGGAACCACATAATTTAAATTAATTGATTCTCAATTTTAACCTTATTATTTTATTATAAAGACAAGTTTTACCCTAAAATATTGCATACTTATCATTATATTTCTAACTTATTTTATTTCTCAATATTTTTATTTTTCATTTTAAAATAATAAATAATAATTACAATAATACTCTTTATCCAATAAAAAAAAGATAATTTATTACAATAATAATAATTTTTTAAGCAAACCATAATCATAAAATTCTTTATTAAATAATAAGAATAATTATAAAAAAAAATGTTACTTATATTTTATTAAATATATTTGAATTAAAAATATAATTTATTATAATTAAAGTGTGTTCAAAACTAATTTTTGAAATATTTCTATTTTAGTCATTAATTACATCACCAGCACTTTAAAATACTAGTTCACCAAACAGAATTTACAGTTTGTTAATTACACAGTGTTTTTAAAATTATAATTTACCAAACGTCATGTCGATTTATTTCTACAGCACAGCACAACAACACACATCGCATCACAACAGAAAAGCACTTTTCTAAAACTCACCGCAATACCAAACTAGACTTAAGAGGTGGGTGTTATGAGATAACTGAAATGTTTGAGGTCCTCCCTGAAGTTGTTCAATCCTCCGTGAGAAGATATCCTTGGCAGTGTTTATATTTTATGAAAGGCAAAAACCATATGACTCAAGTTGTGCGAATTATAGCAGTAGAACGTTAGTGGAACATTGACAAATACGTTATTTTTCAAGGATTTCGAGTGTGAAAAGTTTTATTTTTTTCAATTCAATTGTTAGTTTCATTAATATTAAATTTTTGGTCTTTGGTACAGACTTTAATCATTATAATGTTGTTTATAGTGTTTACACCATTATATTTGTATATGTTGGCAGGAAAAAAATGTGATGGTGATTTACATCAATGTAACCTATTAAAGTGAACATCGGAAGGAAGATGAAAACAACTACTTTATTTGTACTCAAATGATACTGGAGGAAAGGCATAATACATAGTATAACATTCATATGTGTTAGAGCACTGCTCGGTCGAACTCGCAAGCGTTGCCATCTCAAGCTTGTTTGTCAATGTTAGTGATCAAAACTATAAGTCTTGATTTCTAGTCTACTTATAGAGATGTCTCGGACTAGGATAGATTGTGTAGTTGAGCATTAGACTTCACGGCGTTCATCAATTGAAGACGAAGAACTACTAAGCAGAGCTTGTTGAACTTCATCAACAAAAGGTATGTGGAGACTAAAACTTATCTATCACTTGTAAAATCTATTTCTACTTTATCTCCTATATTGAGACAAAAGTTGTATCACTATATGGTATTCAATTATGCACATTTGAGATTTCGAGCTGATTTTAACTTGCTTACATATTTCTCGAAATATGTGTTGGTAAGCTTTCGCTTCCACCAAGTTCATCTTATATTCTTGACGAAAGTCAAAAGATGATCATGTGAAAATCGCCGAGTAATATCTTACACGGTTTGTATGATACAATCATTTTGTGTAGACTTGGAATGTTTCGTTATGATTATTTCAATAACTTGAAAATTGCTTTGACGCTAATAGTGTGTGAAAACGGCTATTGTCATCCCCTAATAAAGTTTCAATGATTGAAATAGAGTTTAGAACACTTAACCATCATTGGATTATGAACATAGTATGCATTCTTGCATGTATGTGATCCATGACCGGAACTATAGTATGCATACCCGTATTTGTACCTATTAGTTGTGAAATTTCGAGTACCAAAGTACGTACACCCGTACGCGTACTGGCAAAGAGTTTGGGTCTGAAAATTTCTGTTGTGTTTGGAAGTATGCGTACCCGTTTGCATACTTGCGAACCCAAACTCAGACCGGCTACTTTAAGTATGCGTACCAGTTTGCATACTTGAGTGGTTAAAGTTCTAAAATCGGGTTATTCATGAACTAATACATTTATATAATAAGGAATGCATTCTTTGCAAACCGTGGCTATAATGTTCATAAATTAATTCGAGTGAATCAAACCGATTTTGCTTCAATTGTATTCTTATATACTTCTATGAGAATATAACAATTGAACAATTCTTTATCTAGTTTCATTTGAGTCATTTGAACTAGTTGTGGTTAAGATGACTATGGTTGATATGTGAGTGTTCATATAGATAACCTCGGTTCACTATTATTGAGCCAACCTAGTGTACACGTTTAGGTACGGTTACTCAAACATAAATGAAGGTATATTTCATTTGTGTATAACAAGCTAAGTTCGATCTAACGGTTGAAAGATATTAGCTTGAATCTAATCAAGTTTTTATCTAAGGGTGAATATTGAATGTTTTGTTACAAAGGTAACTAAGATTGCAAACCCTGATTTGAAAACTATATAAAGGAAAACTCTAGCAACTGGGAAACCTAATCCCCACACCTCATGTGTGATACTAGTTGCGACTAGAGTCGATTCTCCTTTAATCTTAGGTTTTTCACGAAACCCTGTAGGTTAACGACTTAAAGACTTCATTGGGATTGTGAAGCCACACCCAACTATTTTCTCTGTTGTTGCGTATTCTGATCTTGCCCAGTTCTATCATATTGAGTACTATCTTCTTTAAGATTTGCTCGAGATTTATTCTCCGATAGGCAAGATAAAAATTAGTCACAAACATCTTCGTCTCATCGTTTGTGATTCCACAATATCTTGTTTCACTACCATACGATTAATATTATTGTGAGCTGATTGATAATACTAGGCTGTTTTTCGAGAATATAAGTCTGGTTTATCAATTGGTTCTTGTGAACCTTGATTTATTAAAAGACGAAACAAAACTCATAGGTATTTTTGTGGGAGACAGATTTATCTATTCCAATAGACTTTCCTGTGTAAGACAGATTTGTTCATCAAGTCTTCGACTTTGGGTCGTAGTAACTCTTGGTTGTGGATGAGATAATCTAAGGGAATAAAGTGCGTAGAATCCTGCTGGGGTTCAAAAACGTAAGGAGCGCAACTGTACCTTGATCAGTGTGAGATTCATTAGGGCTCAACTACATTCCAGTCCGAAGTTCATTGGTAGTAGGATAGTGTCTGTAGCGGCTTAATACAGTGTGGTGTTCAAAGCTGGACTAGGTCCCGGGTTTTTTCTGCATTCTGGTGTCTGTGTTATTTCTTTTTCGGATTATATAATAGAAATATCACAGATTATGCGTTAAGATCAATCAATTATGAATCCAACCTTTGGTTGTCTATTATATTGATTGACACTCGAACATTGGTCTTTGGTACCATTCAAGTTGTTTCACATAATAATCAGGCTTGCGGATTTCTATCTGTTTGATTTGCTGATTACATTGTGAAATAGAGATATAAACTCTTTGATATACTTTTTTATAGATTGAGTCTAACTGTCTAGTTGATTCTCTTGAAAGTATATTGGAGTTTGTCTATTCAGATTGTCGAACAAAATATTGGGTGTGGTTGTTAGACCCCCCGATTTTTCAATTGGTATCAGATCAAGCAAACACATTTAAGACCTCATAAGTCTGTGTTTGTAGCGATCTGAATATGGACAGAAGTGTTATCTCTATAAACGTACCACCAGTCTTCGATGGCTCAAATTACATATGGTGGAAAATTGCTATGCGTGCCTTTCTTCAAGCGCGTGATTTTGAATCATGGGTTAGGGTTGTTAATGGATATGATCTTCCCTTAGTTACAGTAAATGGTGTAACTACTCCAAAGGATATTAGTGAGTATGAACCTTTCGAAGTTTTTGCTGCAAAGCAAAATTTTGACGGGTTAAATGCTATCATCCATGCCATTACCCCAGATCTCCAGCATCATGTGATTACTTGCACGACGTATAAAGATTCTTGGGATATCATAAAAACATATTTGAAGGGAATACCTGTGAAAAGGAACCTAGGCTTTAAAACCTAAATTCTAATTGGGAAAACCTTAGAATGGCAGATGAAGATTCATTTGATGAGTTTAATCACAAAGTATCTGAAATTGTTAATGCATCTTTTGCATTGGGTAAGACTATTCTTGAAAAGTATATTGTGATGAAAATTCTCAGATCGGTGCCATCTAGATACGATTCTAAGAAGCATGCCATCGTTGAGGGAAATAACCTCGCAACTCTTTCCAGAAATTCTCTGGTTGGGAAGTTAAAGATCTTTGATCATGAGAATACATCCAAATCCGGAAAGGATGTTGCTTTCAAAGCACAAAGGAACACTAAATTACTTGACAAAAGTAAAAATGTTTGTATCTCTGAAGATGATCTTTTTGAGGCCGATTCATCATATGAAGATCTTGACAAGTCAGTCTCTTTGATCACTAGACAGTTTAGAGATCTTCTGTTAAAGAGAAGTAAACGGTTCTCCAGAGATAAGCCTAAGTCAACAGTTAAACCTCATAATCGTGTTCCTCCTAAAAACAGTGATATTGACGAAATTTATGACGAAGATATTCCACAGTTCTTTAAGTGTAAATGATTTGGTTATTTTGCAATTGAGTGTACGAATCGTAAAAAATACACTGGGAACAAAGGTATTGCTGCAACTCTTATCACTATGATTCTAATGAGGACGAAAAGTCAAGTGTTCCACTTCTTTGTGAAAATATTAATTTTGATAATTGTAGCAATACATACATCAATCTTGATATTGTTTCAGAAGAAACCTCAACCATTCTGAAAGAAAAAATTGATTTATCTGTTTCTACTGGAAACTCTTTGTCTGATATTTTAGGTTCCACTATGTGTCTATCCAGGTACACATCTCTGGCGTCTGAACCATCTTCCATGTTGACATGTTCCTATTATTCTCTCAAGGGTCATGAACTCTCAAAGTTTTTCAAGTACAAACACAAAATAAGATACGTCAACAAACTTCAATGAAGAGCAAATCGATTAGCTAACAAGCTCAAACTTGTTCAAAAATAACCTGAGGTATGTAAACCCATCTCATCTTCGAAGAAGTTAGTTTCCAAAGAAAGGACTAGTCTACTAGAGAGAAGGCTACGGTCCAAAGTGTCTGAGAAATAGGGTACTATGAATTCCTTTCAAAAAGGATATGGTGGACAGATTATTGTTCACCCCAGCACAACTTGATTGTGTTGTTTTGTGCATCCTGTCTCATGTGCCCGATCAAAAGAGACAAGATTGTGCACACCTTAGGCTTTGGGAAAAGAAAAATGTTTTAGTTTTATTTTATTCTTCTCTTATTGGTTTTACGGTGTTTATGCCAATTTGAAATTCTCCCAGTTTTCATATCTTATTGACGTTGGAAGGGACTTCCCCGTTTAGTCAATAAAAGAGGGTTATTCTCGACAATTCTACCCTCTTTAGGGTTGAGAGTTGTACATTCGTGAACTTGTGTGTTTAAAGGTTATATAACCCTATATTACTTTTTCCTCCTCTTACTCTTTTTTATCATAAGACTGCTTGTTGAGATTATCTTGTGAATTCCTCTCATAATTCCATACGTATGGATACTCCAAGCATTATGTCTTCTGATGGAAAAGATGTTAATATGATTTTTAAGCCATCAATCATGAAGGAAAAAGATAAATCTCTGTTACCTCTAACTTTGAAAAGAAAAAGAAGGAATGTGAGGAAGCCAAGAGATGTTCCTCCAAATTCTCAGAAGTTTTCTGGTGTTCTTGAAGAGTCGAAGGATACAAGGAAGGAGATTTAGCAAATAAAGGCTATTGTTTTGAGAACTCTTGAAATTCAGAAGGCCTTGGTTCGACATCATTTTAAAAGGTTTGTTGGAATTGAATCCTTTCTTCATGAACCTTATGTTCCCATGGTTGTTGTAAACAAGGAGTTCGGGGATGATAAAGAATTTTTCAGAGGTATCAATGTCTAGGAAACTTCTTATGAGAATTTATTCTTGTGTTTTTAAGAAGGATAACTAGGGTTTGGAATAGCCATTATTGTGAGTACACATAGCTTATCCAACGGGTTTTTTTTCATCTTGCAGTGTTTTTAGATTTATTTATTTAAATTCTAAAGTTTATTTGGAAGATGATTTTTGCAGTATTAATCTTTATTGTTTTTATATATTGCAAATTGTTATAGGATATGTTGTTTACGTCCGTGAACCTTGACTGTCCCATATTTGTTCAAAAGTTAACTTTATTATATATCGGTATGAAAGTATTGATAAAAGATAAAATGAAATTTTGACTACAAAAGTTAAGCCTATAATATCTTTATGCAAATATTGATGAAATATAGGATGAACTTTTGTTTACAAAGATTAAGTCTATTATATGTCATTGTGCAAATAGTGATGATAAATAGAATGAATCTTTGATTATTCCGCAATATTGGTCTTTCCCCGTTCCATATCTTTGTGTATATACTGTGCATCTCCATAAGTTCTCTTGTGTGAGCATTAACCGATTAAATTAATCATGGGTTATCTTGTGGTTAATTTAATTAAGTTTTTGGATACAAATTCATGCTTTATGTGATTTGTTAATGTCCAAAGAAATCCATTTTTTCTTGTAAAAGTAAGGTCGCTCTTGTTGTTCTTTCGGGAATGACATTTTATGGGGGAAAGTTCTTAATTGAACTTGTGCTTAATTGCTAAATTTTTGTGGGGAGTGCGACTGTGGAATATTGTAGGAGTTTTCTTGTATCTTTATAGACTCCTTGATGAATACACCAAGTTTCGACTATGTGAAATCATCGAAACAAGTTGGTATATTGTTCTCTTTTGGTCATGAAGTATCTCTATGAAAATTTCATGGGGATCCCACTAGTTTTCGTACCTTTGCCAATTTATATTGACAAAAATGGGGAGAATTAATGTGTAGTTCACACTACAAATACATATGGTTTACGGATCATTATGTAAGGGGGAGTGATACATATCACCATAGTATTGTTGTCAAAGTTGTGATACATTTGGACTTTGATGCTGTGTGATAATACTATTATACTGTATAGCAATGATTGAGAGAAATTGTTTTCTCATTGTTATAGCTACGGATCTTCAACAACTATGATGCTGAGTTGAACACATTTAGAATCATTGGAGTACTTGGAAGTGACGAAGATTTCGTGTAATGTTGAAGAACCAAGGAGATCAAGCATTTGGATGAGAAGCTACAAAGTTTATTTATTTTGTAATTCATATGTATTGATAGTTTTGTCACTAAAATTGACAAAGGGGGAGATTGTTAGAGCATTGCACGGTCGAACTCGCAAGCGTTGCTATCTCAAGATTGTTTGTCAATGTTAGTGATCAAACCTATAAGTATATATTTCTAGTCTACTTATAGTGATGTCTCGGACTAGGATAGATTGTGTAGTTGAGCATTAGACTTCACGACGTTCATCAATTGAAGGCGAAGAACTACTAAGCAGAGCTTGTGGAACTTCATCAACAAAAGGTATGTGGAGACTAAAACTCATCTATCACTTGTAAAATCTATTTCTACCCTATCAACTATATTGAGACAAAAGTCGTATTACTATATAGTATTCAATTATGCACATTTGAGATTTCGAGCTGAGTTTAACTCGCTTACATATTTCTCGAAATATATGTTGGTAAGCTTTCACTTGAACCAAGTTCATCTTATATTCTTGACGAAAGTCAAAAGATGATCATGTGAAAATCGCCGAGTAACAACTTACATGGTTTGTGTGATACAATCATTTGGTGTAGACTTGGAATGTTTCGTTATGATTATTTCGATAACTTGAAAATTGGTTTGATGCTAATAGTTTGTGAAAACGGCTATTGTCATCCTCTAAAAAAGTTTTAATGATTGAAATAGAGTTTAAAACACTTAACCATCATTTTATTATGAACATAGTATGCATTCTTGCATGTATGTGATCCATGACCGGAACTATAGTATGCATACCCGTATGCGTACCTGTTAGTTATGAAATTCCGAGTACCAAAGTACACATACCCGTACACGTACTGGCAAAGGGTTTGGGTATGGAAATTTCTGCTGTGTTTGGAAGTATGCGTACCCGTTTGCATACTGGCGAACCCAAACTCAGACCGACTACTTTAAGTATGCGTACCTGTTTGCATGCTTGAGTGGTTAAAGTTCTAAAATCGGTTTAAGGAATGCATTCTTTGCAAACCGTGGCTATAATGTTCATGAATTGATTCGAGTGAATCAAACCAATTTTGCTTTAATTGTGTTCTTGTATACTTCTATGAGAATATAGAAATTTAACAACTCTTAAACTAGTTTCATTTGAGTCATTTGAGCTGGTTGTGGTTAAGATGAATAAGGTTGATATGAGAGTGTTCATATAGATAACCTCGCTTAACTAATGTTGAGCCAACCTAGTGTACACGTTTAGGTACGATTACTCAAACCTAATGAAGGTACATTTTATTTGTGTATAACAAGCTAAGTTCGATCTAACGGTTGAAATATATTATCTTGAATCTAATCAGGTTTTCATCTAATGGTGAATATTGAATGCTCTGTTACCAAGGTAACTAAGATTGCAAATCCTGATTTAAAATCTATATAAAGGAGAACTTTAGTAACTGGGAAACCTAATCTTTACACCTCATGTGTGATACTAGTTGTGACTAGAGTCGACTCTCCTTTAACCTTTGTTTTTTCACTAAACCTTGTAGGTTAAAGACTTAAAGACTTTATTGGGATTGTGAAGCTAGACCCAACTATTTTCTCTGTAGTTGCATATTCTAATCTTTCCATGTTCTATCGTATTGAGTATTATCTTCTGTAAGATTTGTTCGAGATTGATTCTCCGATAGGCAAGATAAAAAGTAGTCATAAACATCTTCATCTCATCGTTTGTGATTCCACAATATCTTATTTCGCTACCATATGATTAAGATTATTGTGAGGTGATTGACAATACTAGGTTATTCTTCGGGAATATAAGTCTGGTTTATCAATTAGTTCATGTGCACCTTGATTTATCAAAAGACGGAACAAAACTCGTAGGTATTTTTGTGGGAGACAGATTTATCTATTCCAATAGACTTTTCTGTGTGAGACAAATTTGTTTATTAAGTCTTCGACTTTGGGTCGTAGCAACTCTTGGTTATGGGTGAGATCAGCTAAGGGAATCAAGTGCGTAGAATCCTGCTGGGGTTTAGAGACTAAGGAGCACAATTGTACCTTGATCATTGTGGGATTGATTAGGGATCAACTACATTCCAGTCTGAAGTTCATTGTTAGTAAGCTAGTGTCTATAGCGGCTTAATACAGTGTGGTATTCAAACATGGACTAGGTCTCGGGGTTTTTCTGCATTTGCGATTAACAAAATTCCGGTGTCTGTGTTATTTCATTTCCGCATTATATTTTGTTATATAATAGAAATATCACAAGTTATGCGTTAAGATCAATCAATTGTGAATCCAACCTTTGGTTATTGATTATATTGATTGACACTTGAACATTGGTCTTTGGTACCATTCAAGTTGTTTCACATAATAATCAGGCTCGCGGAATTCTATCTGTTTGATTTGCTGATTACATTATGAAATAGAGATATAAGCTCTTTGATATACTTTTCTATAGATTGAGTCTAACTGTCTAGTTTATTCCCTTGAAAGTATATTGGATTTTGTCTATTTAGATTGTCGAACGAAATAATGGGTGTGGTTGTTAGACCCCCACTTTTTCAATACGGCCTAAGAGTGTTTGGGTTGAAGTCTTTTTTGAAGCGTTATGCTGCAAAAATGGAAGTTAGCATAGTTGAAGATTATCCCAAACTTGAACTTGTTTTTGTGTTGTGGGTGCTAGGCCAAGTTATGTTACCCAGTGCTAGCTCAGTGGCTTTAATTGGTTTCTGGAATCTTTAGAAAATTTAACTAAAGCGCTAAACTATGATTGGGGGTTTGCAATTTTAGTTGAGACATACTTAAGTCTCGGTGAATGCTTATTTGTGAATAAAGATAGCTTGAATAGATTTTAGGTCATATTGGAGGTAAGAACCACAATCCCTTTCTATTATTTGATTCATTATAGAGTTATTAAAATGGTGAATATACTAACACAATAATGTTCATCAATGTTATTTTAAGTATTGGTGGTATACTTACTTCTGGGTCTGCAAACCTGATCTTCACAAAATCCATAAATTTTTCCAGTCGTGTGCAAGTACAAAGATGATAATTGGATAGGAAAAATAAATGATGGTCAAAATATTTATGTTTTTTAGACGATCCAACAACTGTGCAGAACAAGTATAAACATGAGCGTGATGTCGTATACTTCTGTTGATGAGTACCATGAACCAATAGCACAAATAATACTAGAGTTAAGCCTCAAGCGAGTTGTGTTCCCTTATATATGCCAGTTGTGTTGACACTAGAATTCAGACCAATATCTCAATCCAATAGGATTCATAGGTTCATCTTGGCGGTGACCTTCAGAAAGATATGGGAAACACCGATCACTTGTCAACATTCGCAAACATCTACCTATATATCCATCTTCTTAATCTTTTCATTGTGATTGTGGTTAGTTAGATTCCGAGTATTGTGGTTTGTTCGACTTTCTAATAAGAACTTTATTTACCTATATATGAATTGAATTTGTATCAAGGTAACTGCTCTTGTAGTCATCTTGGATTCGTTGATAGACTTTTCACAGGTAGCAGGACTTTGGAGAAAAAGGTTTTGTAGGCACACCTCTTGTAAACATTCGCGAGACTAAAACTCGCCCACTAGGGACACCTAGGGGTTCAAAGGCTTGTTATTTATGCTAAGAGTAACCGTAGCCTCGACAAAACGGAGTTGTATGTATGTTTTATAATTATTTTATTTGATTTGATCGAGGACTAGCAAAGTCTAAGTGTGGGGGAATTTGATAGGTATCTAAAACACCTTAATATTTATCTATTGTTTATGCTTTCTTTGCTAAGTTTTCTTGTAAATTATGTATCTTATGTTTGCTTTTGAGTGTTTAGGTACTTTGGAGTCATTTGGAACAAAATAAGAGGAAACATGGCAAAAGTGTTGGAGGCGGATCATTTCGCATTTTGCTTTTATTTCTTTATCTCTATCTAAAAAGCATGTCAGCTTTAGTGATGCAAATTCATTATCTGAAAATCATGACAGCTTTAGTGATGAAAAGAAGTTGAAGAGAAGAAGTGGATTTGAGAAATAAAAGACGACAGCTGTTGGCGGAAGAATTCGAAGAAGAGCAAAAGCGTCATTTCTCACATGCAGGTATTATTGGAAACACAATGGAGGAAAATGAGTTGTCATTCGTATGAACTCTTAGGGTGCTTAGAGTCATATGGGTACCCCTTATATAATCTCATTGGGTGGCCATATCCAAAATCATTCATACACTAAACCTATATTTCAAAGACAAATTATTTCTCAATCATTATCCCATCAAAATTTCAGAGAGAGTAAAGTAAGTTAGGGCGGCACCATTTTATCAGAGAGATCGAGGGATGCAGGAAGAGATGGTTGTTGTGGTGGAAGAATTTATGAAGAACTCAGGGAGGAATTGAGGTACTGCCTGAGATCGAGAAGTTGAGGATGAATTGAATGAAGAATGAAATGATAGTTGCAACTGATGCGTGAGATAAGAACAACTACAAATGAATATTTAGTTGCTATTGTTAATATCTAGGGTTCTAAATTTAATTTCAAGAAGATTATTCCGATGATATATGGTGTTAATAGTGAGGAATAGAAGTTGGGTTTATGTTGAAGTTGAGAACTAAGAAGAGATTATGATTCATGGTTTGGTTATGAAGAATACAGATGAATGAAGGGGGATCTAAGATGTTGAATTGAGTGGGTTCTCAGCGTATTAGCTTGAGCTAATTGATTGAAGGTCGGATGGGTATGAATCAAGAAAACAGAGAAAGAAGGAATTTGTGCTGTGTAATTCAAGTTGCAGGTCGTTTGTAGTGAAGCTGCATCTGGAAATGAAGAGTGGGTTTATCTCCGAGAGAAGTATTAGATCTAAGATTTAGATAGGTAGATTGGTTGTTGGTTGCTGGAACATGAAATTACAGTAAAGAAAATGGTCCTGCTGTAAAGTGCAATGAAGTAATTGGTGGCTAGTCAGGGTGCAAAGGCTTGAGTATAAGCAAAGCTGAGATGTATGGGTTTGGTTGAGTTCTGGCAAGTACATGAAGGTCTGCAAGCTAAATGGGTGTGGCAATGATGGTGACACTAAAATGACACATGAGAATATGATATTGCAATGGTTGTGATTGAACTTCAGTTATTGTTTGAATGGATTTTGTGGGTTGAATACGTGTGAAATTACAGTGAAGTAATAAGATGCAAGATGGAGCATGACTCAGGTGAAGAGATTCAAGGTTTGAGATCTCTGTATTGTCAGGAATGATTACAAGGAATTTGAGTGTATTTGGATCTGGTGGTGATGCTATTATGGAGCTGCAGAGATTGTAAGGAGATGCCAAGATGGTTATTGCAGTGAAGGATTGAAGATAATAGTACTGGCAGGGAGTTGAAGGTACATCTGAAGGTGTTATAAGCCAACAGGGATGGTGGTGCTAAGTTCGAAATGTATGTGGCTACTGCCGTTAGTTGAAGATTATTGAGCTATTGAGTTATAGGGAGGATGCGATGAAATTCAAAAGAAGGCAGTGATGCTATATAGAAGGGTTAGAGCTCATTATTTAGTTGAGGCATTGCAGGTTGTCTGGGATTGGAGCTAGTGCAGTTGGAAGTCGAGCTGTTACTGTTGTTGTTGATTGAGCTAATGAGTGCAGTAAATCTGGGATAAAGCATGTTGCAGCTGAATTGTTTGAAGCAGGAAACGGAGTTGGTGGTACTGAGAAATAGAAGTGATGGCTTGCAGTGGGCTATATGAGCTCGAGTTTGCTGAAAGGATTTGCAAGATGGAGTCGCAACTTCAGGTATTGGGTTGAACTGCATGTACTGGTGATGTTGTGCAGGGTCAATTGAAATTGAATTGCAGTGAAGGCATGGGAGCTGATGCAGTTGATTTAAGAAGAATGGGTTACAAATTGGAGATGACAGTTAAATAAAAGGCTTGGAACTGAATTGGAATGATGTAGTGGCTAAGTTATTGTAGCTGCAATTCAGATGGTGAAGTGTACACAAAAGGAACAAAAAATGAGACGAATGAGAAGAATGAGTGTTTGGGTAGGATGGAAGATGAGTTGGTGACTTTGTATTGGCAATGAGTTGTGAGAAAGGGATTGTAGGTGATTTGTGAATGTGAGATGATTGACCAGCCATCATGGCTGGCTATGCAGCAATGATGCAACACAAGTTCAGCCTGTGTCAAGACCACTCAGTCCAGACAGCAGAGTTAGATAGCTGACTCGGATCTGATTCAACCAGTTAACCTGACTGACTTCTCATTGACTCGGTCTGAGTTTGACCGGTCACCTGAGATATTTTCCGGTGCCGGATTCCGGCCAACTTCCGACGATATCTTTTTGGAAGAATTATACATGGGTATTTCTTTATGTGGGCTTGGTGGACTATTTGGACTTGGTTATTGAATACTTAACTTAGTTTTGGAAACAGACAAAAAGGAAAGACTTCTACTTCTTTTGGGCACGTATTGTTCTTGGAGTTTGGAGGAAAGCGGCTATTATACTAGGGTTTGCTTATGTTCATCTTCTTTATTTGATTATTATAATAATGAAATCCATATCTATGAGTAACTAAATACAATTAGTGGTTATTGGATAAAGTTGATTTCATCAAACATGCTATTTGATTCTATGAATTAGTTTTGTCTCAATTCTATCGTTTATGATTCATTGTTTTTATTATCATATGATCTGAATGCTAGTTTGGTTGAGTCCGGAATCAATTGGATTTGTTTTCATCTCTATAGCTATATTAGATTTTTCAATACATAAAAGTTGTTATCATTGATTTCTAGTAGCATCTTGTGGTTATTACTTGTAGTGATACATCTTTTTAATTGCATATGAATCATAACCTTTGTTAAAACGAATTAGTTCTTTTACACGTTTGTTTGCATTGATTAGTCTTATTTCATAGATCTTATTGCTCTTAGGGACTTAAACTTAATTGTGCTTTTACACTTTAGGTTGCTTTCTAAGTAGATTTTACAATAGCATCTTTTAATGTTGTTTGTGATAAAATCGGGAAATAAACGGGATACTCTTGCGATCAAGATATCCTAGGACTTTTGATAATTGCGAGATTAAATTACCGATTCTAATCATTGAGAATGATACTATCCCATAACCAATATCTTCTCTCTATTGATTATTCCAATTATTTGCTTTGCTTTATTTTATTTTATTACTTTGCTAAAACAACAAAAATCCCTCCCTTGGTTACTTTGTTACCTTAGAAACTGAAAATCGCATAACAACAATTGCCTCTCTGTGGATACGAACTCTTTCTTACCACGAAATTTATTTATATCTAGTTGAGTGAGAAAGTGAATTATTTTTGACGCATACGATAGCGATCAATATGTGAAGACCGAACCATTCTATTTATTCACAAGATTTACTATTTTATTTATTTGAGACTATGTCGTATGACTTCTATTAGATTTATTGCAAATAAGAAATTTTGATTCAAGCTTGTCTTGTTAAACATCTTGAAATATGATTCAAGCAATGGATGTTCATGGTAATTTTGAAACTTAGTTTGTAACAATTTATTATTCAAGAACTAATGTTTTGGATCATTGGAAAATTGCCCAAGCAATGATTTTATCATTTGTGAAGGTTTCAAACACCAAAGAGAGAAGCTCATAACTTCTGTAATTTCATCTCAAGGTAGGCTGGCGAACCATCTCGAAAATACTAGATATTTGAGTTTCTGGAATACAAGAAGTTTAGAGAACCAGTTCACAAACCTTAAGTTCAAAATGGGACAGTCACCAACCCGGTTCATGGACCGTGGTGATCTGAATTGGTGAAAGGCCCAATGGTTGGCGAACCCAGTTCAAGAACCGTAGTGCCCGGATTTCACGAGTCTTAAACGGTTTGGTGACTGTCCCGGGATCACGATCTTTAACGGTTTGGTGACTGTCCCAGTTCACGAGTCTTTAACATATTAAAACCCAATACACGAATCGTAGTTCCCGGGCTCAAAAACCGTTTCACCAACAGTCCCAGTGGTTTTTAGAAGATGCACAAAGACTTTTTTTTTTTTTAATATGTTTAGCTATGACTCTCATAAACACCTCTAAGGCATATGTGATCACTAAAACACTTTGTGTATGTGCATCAAGATGAAATTCTTAAGTGTTTAAATGAACACAATATTGCTTATTAGTTCAAAGACATATTTTCCAAAGAATTATCATTGTACATGGTTCACGTACCCAGACCATTATATATATTCTTTTATAAGATCTCAACACAAACTTCTCACATGCTTATTTCGAACCCTAATTAGAATTTCATCTAAACAGAGAAAGTGTTTTCTTAAATCTCAAGTTATCTTAGCTTGAATTTTAAGCAACCTTCAGTTTTGAAAATCTATAAATAAAGAGACTAATTCAACTGAGAAATTCAATCCCTGACACTTTGTGTCCTAGTTGATTGCTAAAATCGTCTTTTATTGACCTATGTTTCCTGTGAGAAACATAATTAGGTCTACAACTTAAAAGACTCCACTTGGGGGTTCGTGAAGCCAGGTTCGTCTATCTTTACCTTGATAGTCCGTGTATCCTGATCTTGCCTTTATGTTATCGAGGTTCTCGTAATCTCTTTTAGGCAAGATAGATAAAAATCACAAAGTTCTGTTCGTATCATACTTTGTGATTGCTCAAGATATATAAATATTTGAAAACTATTCTTAATTGATTAATTCAAGATTGTTCTTAAGAGGTGTCTAAGAATCCAGGCTTCTCATCTAACTAAGTGTAAGTGTTCTGAAATTGTGAGGTTTGCTAGCGTTGTCTATTACAAATAGATTTCCAAGCCTTGATCTTTGATCTGAAGGAAAATCAAATAGGCTTATATATTAGAGGTAGATCAGTATCAAAAGGCTTCACTTCGGTTGAAGCAACTCTTAGGATGTAAAGGACGTCATCTAAGGGAATCAATTGCGTAGAGCCTTACGAGATTCAAGAGACATAAGGAGTGCGACTTTAATTGAATTTCTTAGAGGGTGGATTAGGTTTCAAATGCGTTCCAATCTGAAGTCTAATAGTGTTCTAGTATCTGTAGCGGTTTAATACAGTTTTTTGTTCAAATATGGACAAGGTCTCAGAGTTTTTCTAATATTACGGTTTCCTCGTTAACTAAATTCTTGCGTGCGTGTGTGTGTGTGTGTGTGTGTGTGTGTGTGTGTTTTACTTTTTTTTGTATCATATCTACACAAGTTAGTGATGTACTTGGTACTATCTCCTTTTAAAATCTGAAATCCATCGATATGATATCAAGTGACCCTTGCGTTTACATGAAATAAAATGAAAAAAAATGAAAAAAAGAAAAGAAAAGAGATGTGCCATTCATATAACTCTCCCCAATATAATGTCATTCCCGAAAGAACAACAAGAGCGACCTTACTTTTACAAGAAAATAAGGATTTATTTGGACATTAACAAATTATATGAAACATGAACTTGTATCCAGAAAACTCCAATTAATTTAACCACAAGAGAACCCATGGTTAATTTAATCGGAAATGCTCAACATAAGAGAACTTATGAAGCCGCACAATACTTTCACATAGAAGTGGATCAGGGAAAGATCAATACTGCGAAATATTCAAAGATTCATTCTATTTTTCATCAATATTTGCATAAAGATATATAATAGACTTAATCTTTGCAATCAAAAGTTCATCCTATCTTCCATCAATATTTGCATAATGACATAATATGCTTAACTTTTGACATATATGGGACAATCATAGTTCACGGACGCAAACATACATATCCCATAACAATTTTTGCAATATATAAAACCAATAAAGATTAATACTGTAAAATTATCTTCCAAATAAACTTTAGAATTTAAACAAATAAATCTAAAAATATTACAAGATGAAAATCGTTGTTAATAGCTTTATGTACTCACAATAATTGCTATTCCAAACCCTAGTCATTCTTCTTCAAACACAAGAATAAATTCTCATAAAAAGTTTCCTAGACATCGTAGAGCTTTCTCAGGGCATCTACTAAGAATTCCTTCTCATTATTGAAAAACCCATTTATTATGGGATCATTCAATTCCTCTAAATCTTCAGAAATATCATTTAACTCACTAAGTTCTCTTTTTATTCCACTCAAGTTGTTCTTTGTTATAGACAACATATTTTCATAGTGAGCTATCTTCTCTAAAGAGGAAATGATTTGAGATTTTAAATCATTTATTTTGTTGATGAAATCCTTCACCATACCTCTAAAGTTATTATCAAAATGACAAACAGACAAGAGGCAGTTAGAGGAAGAACCTTCTTCATCATTTGTGGATCTCTCCTTCTTCTTCCTTGAGGATTTGATTCCTTCACAAAGATACACATTAACTGCTTTAACTGCATCCCTTTTTGTGGTACCTCTAGTTACAGGATCCATGAAACTGTATCTTTCAAGATAAAAGAAGTGAAGGGAATTTTGATTACAAATGAATATAAATAGACCAATGGACATCCAAACCTTAGAAGAACTTTGAAAAAGTATTTTACGGTTCATGATCCATTATCTATTTTAACTAACAAAATATTTTCTTAACATAAAAAAAAAGAAATTAACAATTATACAAAACTTGAGCAACCTTGACGCAATCCTCATTTTCTCAAGTTAAAGATGAGGATGCAGACCTCACTAGTATTAGATAGAGACAGGAGTGAGCCGAATTCTCTCATCTTTTATCACACAGTGACTTATCAAGGTTTGTTGTATGAACAGACTTCTTACCTCGTATGAATCTGGATCTTTTAGATTCCTTCTTGTCTTCAGGAGTACCATGTTGATTACCCAAGGCCAGATTCATTCTTTGCACGTCATTTTGAAGTTTGGAAATCCTTTTGTTGTTCCTATTAAATTTCCAATACTTATTTTGGACATGATTTGAGTTTCCACAAAACGAACAAATCAATGAAGATTTATTGTCTTGCTTATTTGCCTCCTGTTTATCACAACATTCATCATCAGTTATTCCAAAACCGGTTGGAACAAAAGAGTTGTTTGTGCTCACAATTTTTCTTTTGAACCCTAAACCATTTGTGTTTCCAAAAGACTTCTAACCGAATAACATTGCTGAGATTTTGTCAGAAATTCCAGACAACCTTTGCAGGTCACACTTAAGAGTATTAATCTCTTTTTCCTTCAGAGATAGGGTCCTGGTGAATACATCATTAAGACAATTTATCTCAAGATTTTTCACCTGGAGTGATGATTCAAGTTTCTCCAACGAAGCCTTTGGTTGGAGATTTTATTGGTGAATTTCTTCACAATTATCCAAGAATTCAAAAATCTCAGCGTCAGACTCAAACTCAAACTCTGAATCAGAATTTGAGTAGGGAGTAGTTTCTGCTGCGAGAGCTGAAAATTCATTGCACACATCGGAAACATGCAAGATATTGACAACCTGTGATGATTTTTCTTGTATTGAATCATCCGAAGCATTAACTATAGAGAAATGTTTCTCACATCTTTTGCTTCTTTTTACAATATCCTTGATCTTTTGTGTAATCAGTGCTTTATCAAAATCAACATGATTGGAACAACATTCATCAGCCCATGACAAGTTAGAAGATTCACTTGTGATGGTCACAGCATTGAACATAGATGTTCTGATCAAGATCAAATATTTTTAAATTTCCAACAAGAGTATTTCCGGAAAGCGTATCAAGGTTATTTCCTTCAACGATGACTTGTTTTTTAGAATCGTATTTGGCTGGCAACGATCTGAGAATTTTCATCACAATGTCCTTTTCAGGAATAGTCTTACCCAATGCAAAAGATGGATTAACAATTTCAGACACTTTGTGATTGAACTCATCAAAAAAATCTTCATCAGCCGTACGAAGGTTTTCCCAATCATAATTTAGGTTTTGAAGACTAGCTTCCTTTTCAAAGGTATTTCCTTCGAATACAGTTTCTAAGATATCCCATGTATCTTTAGACCGAGTGCACGTAGTCACATGGTGCTGAAGATCTGGGGTAATGGCATAAATGATAGCATTTAAACCGTCAGAATTTTTCTCTACAACGAAAATCTCGTTAGGTTCATATCTACCAATATCCTTTGCAATATAAACACCGTTTACTGTAACCATTGGAGGATCATAGCCATTAACAACATAAACCCATGATTGAAAATCACGCGCTTGAAAAAAGGCACGCATAACAATTTTCCACCATAAGTAATTTGAGCCATCAAAAACTGGTGGTACGCTTACTGAGATATCACTTATGTCCATAGAGTCTGATCGCTACAAACACAGACTTATAAGGTCTCAAACGTGTTTTCCTAATCTGATACCAATTGAAAAAGCGGGGGTCTAACAACCTCACCTAATATTTCGTTTAGGCAATTTGTATGGACAAACTCCAATATAATTCCAAGAGAATCAACTAGACAATTAGACTTAATTAATGGAAATATATCCAAGAGTTGTATCTCTGTTTCATAATGTAATTGAAAAAGCGTAGGTTTAACAACCACACCCAATATTTCGTTCGGCAATCTGAATAGAAAAAATCCAATATACTTTCAAGAGAATCGGCTAGATAGTTAGACTCAATCTATAGAAAATTATATCAAAGAGTTTATATCTCTGTTTTCACAATGTAATCAGCAAATCAAACAGATAGAAATCCGCGAGCCGGATTATTATGTGAAACAACTTGAACGGTACCAAAGACCAATGTTCAAGTGTCAATCAATATAATCAACAACCAAAGGTTGGATACATAATTGATTGATCTTAACGCACAACCTGTGATATTTTTATTACATAACAAAATATAATGCAAAAACAAAAAATAACACAGACACCAGAATTTCGTTAACGAGGAAAATCGAAAATGCAGAAAAACCCCGGGACCTAGTCCAACTTTGAAAACCACACTGTATTAAACCGCTATAGACACTAGACTACTACTAATGAACTTCGGACTGGAATGTAGTTGAGCTCTAATCAATCTCACACTGATCAGGGTACAGTTGCACTCCTTACGTCTCTGAACCCCAGCAGGATTCTACGCACTTGATTCCCTTAGCTGATCTCACCCACAACCAAGAGTTGTTACGACCCAAAGTCGAAGACTTGATAAACAAATCTGTCTCACACAGAAAATTCTATTGGAATGGATAAATCTGTCTCCCACAAAAATACCTATGAGTTTTGTTTCGTCTTTTGATAAATCAAGGTGCACAAGAACCATTGATAAACTGGACTTATATTCCCGAAGAACATCCTAGTATTATCAATCACCTCAAAATAATCTTAATCTTATGGTTGCGAAACAAGATACCGTGGAATCAAAAATGATGTGATGAAGATATTTGTGACTACTTTTTATCTTGCCTATCGGAGAATCAATCTCGAGCAAATCTTAGAGAAGATAATACTCAATACGATAGAACAGGGCAAGATCAGAACACGTAACTACATAGAAAATAGTTGGGTCTGTCTTCACAATACCAATGAAGTCTTTAAGTCGTTAATCAACAGGGTTTCGTGAAAAACCTAAGGTTAAAGGAGAATCGACTCTAGCCGCAACTAGTATCACACATGAGGTGTGGGGATTAGGTTTCCCAGTTGCTAGAGTTCTCCTTTATATAGTTTTCAATCAGGGTTTGAAATCTTAGTTACCTTAGTGAAAAAGCGTGGGTATAACAACCACACCCAATATTTTGCTTAGCAATCTATATGGATTAACTCCAATATACTTTTAAGAGAATCAACTAGACAATCAGACTCAATCTTAACAAAAGTGTATCAAAGAGTTATATCTCAATTTCTCGATTCAATCCACACTCAAACAAATAGGAATTTGTGAGCCTGATTGAATACACGAGAAATAACATGAACGGTACCAAATACCAATGTTCAAGGATCAATAAATTTCAATCAATAACTAAAGGTTGGATTTACCAATTGATCGATTCAACACATAACCTGTGATATTTCAATTATATAACAAAATATAATGCACAAAAGAAATAACACAGATACCAGAAGTTTTGTTAATGAGGAAACTGCAAATGCAGAAAAACCCCGGGACCTAGTCCAGATTGAACACCACACTGTATTAATCCGCTACAGACACTAGCCTACTACAAACTAACTTCGATCTGGACTGTAGTTGAACCCCAATCAATCTCACACTGATTCAAGGTACAGTTGCGCTCCTTACATCTTTGATCCCAGCGTGATACTACACACTTGATTCCCTTAGCTGATCTCACCCACAACTAAGAGTTTCTACGACCCAAAGTCGAAGACTTGATAAACAAATCTGTATCACACAGAAAAGTCTATAAGAATAGATAAATCTGTCTCCCACAGATAAACCTACGAGTTTTGTTACGTCTTTTGATAAACAAGGTGAACAAAAACCAATCAATAACCCAGACTTATATTCCCGAAGAACAACCTAGAATTATCAATCACCTCACAATAATATTAATCGACTAGCGAAACAAGATATTGTGGATTCACAAACGATGAGACGAAGATGTTTGTGACTACTTTTCTATCTTGCCTATCGGAGATATAAATCTCAAGCCAGTTTTACGATTGTACTCAATCACGATAGAAATATCAAGATCATATCACGCAACTACATAGAAAATAGTTGGGTCTGGCTTTATAATTCCAATGAAGTCTTTAAGTTGTTAACCTACAGGGTCTCGAGAAAAATCTAAGGTTAAAGGAGAAACGACTCTATCTTATACAACTAGTATCACACAGGAGGTATGGGGATTAGGTTTCCCAGTTGCTAGAGTTCCCCTTTATATAGTCTCCAAATCAGTTTGCAATCTTAGTTACCTTGGCAATAAAGCATTCAATATTCACCGTTAGATGAAAACCTGATTAGATTCAAGCTAATATCTTTCAACCGTTAGATCGAACTTAGATTGTTATACACAAATGAAATATAACTTCATTTAGGTGTGATTAACCGTACCTAAATGTGTACACTTAGTTGGTTCAACAATAGTTAACCAATGGTTAGCCATATGAGCACTTTCATATCAACCTTATTCATCTTCACCATAACTAGTTCAAGTGACTCAAATGAACTAGTTAGAGAGTTGTTCAATTGCTTAGATCTCATAGAAGTATATAAGACACAATTGAAGAAAAATTTATTTTGATTCGCTCGAATCGATTCATGAACATTATAGCCACGGTTTGCAAAGATTGCATTCCTTATTTTATAAATGTTTTAGTTCATGAACAAACCAATTTTAGAAAGTAACCTACTTAAGTATGCAAACGGGTACGCGTACTTAAGTAACCGGATTGAGTTTGTTATTCACTTTCAAACTCCACCAGAAATTCATGGACGTGAACTTTCCGCCAGTATGCGTCGGGTACACATACTTACCGTTTTTCCAACAACCGCCAATACGCGTATGGGTACGCATTCTTTGGGTTCCCGGTTTTGGAATTTTACACAAATGTGAGAACACACCATGTTTATATACAAAGATGGTTACATGTTCTAAACTTTCATTTAAATCATTGAAACTTTCTTAGAGGATGTTATATAGTTGTCATTCACAAACTATTTTTCATCAAAGCGATTTTCAAGTTATTGAAATACTCAACATGACTTTCGTCACTAGTAAAGATGAACTTGGCCAAAGTGAAAGCTTACCAACACATATTTTGAGAAATATATAAGTGAGTTAAACTTGGCTCGAAATAGCACATGTGTATAATGGAAGTCTATATAGCATTACGACTTTTGTCTAAAAATAAGAGATAAAATAGATAAACTTTTGAGTGATAGATAAGTTCAAACCTCCACATACCTTTTTGTCTATGAAGTTACACAAGAGTAGTTCTCTATCTTTGCATGATGAACGCCGTGGAGTCGAGAGCTCAGCTACACTTACTATCCTAGTCCGAGACTTAGCTATAAGTATACTAGAAATCAAGACTTATAATTTTGGCAACTAAACTTGATAAACAAGCTTTAGATAGCAACGTTTGCGAGTTCGACCGAGCAGTGCTCTAACACTTGGTAATAAAGCATTCAATATTCACCGTTAGATAAAAACCTGATTAGATTCAAGGTAATATATTTCAACCGTTAGATCGAACTTATCTTGTTATACACAAATGATATGTACCTTCATTTAGGTTTGAGTAACCGTACCTAAACGTGTACACTAGGTTGGATCAAAAGTAGTTAACCGAGGTTAGATATATGAACACTCTCATATAGTTCAAATGACTCAAATGAAACTAGTGAAAGAGTTGTTCAATTGTTATATTCTCATAGAAGTATACAAGAACACAATTGAAGCAAAATCTGTTTGATTCACTCGAATCAATTCATGAATATTATAGCCGCGGTTTGCAACGAATGCATTCCTTATTATATAAATATATTAGTTCATGAACAAACCGATTTTAGAACTTTAACCACTCAAGTATGCAAACGGGTACGCATACTTAAAGTAATCGGTCTGAGTTTGGGTTCGCCAGTATGCAAACATGTACGCATATTTCCAAACACAGCAGAAATTTCCAGACCCAAATCCTTCGCCAGTACGTGTACGGGTATGTGTACTTAGGTACTCAGAATTTCACAACTAATAGGTATGCATACTATAGTTCCGGTCATGGATCACATACATCCAAAAATGCATACTGTGTTCATAATCCAATGATGGTTAAGTATTCTAAACTCTATTTCAATCATTGAAACTTTCTTAGAGGATGACGATAGCCATTTTCACACACTATTAGCATCAAAGCAATTTTCAAGTTATTGAAATAATCATAACGAAACATTCCAAGACTACACCAAATGATTGTATCGCACATACCATGTAAGATGTTACTCGAAAATTTTCACATGATCATCTTTTAACTTTCGTCAAGAATATAAGATGAACTTGGTTGAAGCGAACGCTTACCAATACATATTTCGAGAAATATGTAAGCGAGTTAAACTCATCTCGAAATCTCAAATGTGCATAATTGAATACTATATAGTAATACGACTTTTGTCTCAATATAGGAGATAGAGTAGAAATAAACTTTCCAAGTGATAAATGAGTTTTAGTATCCACATACCTTTTGTTGATGAAGTTCCACAAGCTCTCCTTAGTAGTTCTTAGTCTTCAATTGATGAACGTCGTGAAGTCTAATGCTCAACTATACAATCTATACTAGTCCGAAACATCACTATAAGTAGACTAGAAATCAAAACTTATAGTTTTGATCACTAACATTGATAAACAAGTTTGAGATAGCAACACTTGCGAGTTCGACTGAGCAGTGCTATAAAAACAATCAACAAATCAAACAGATAGAAATCCGCGAGCCTGATTATTATGTGAAACAACTTGAACGGTACCAAAGACCAAGTGTCAATCAATTTATATCAACAACCAAAGGTTGGATTATCTAATTGATTGAACTGTGCATAACCCGTGATATTTCAATTATATAAACAAGTATAATGTGGAAAAGAAATAACACAGACACCAGAAATTTTGTTAACAAGGAAACCACAAATGCAGAAAAACACAGGAACCTAGTCCAGATTTGAATACTGAAAAAGCGGGGGTCTAACAACCACACCCAATATTTCGATTAGCAATTTGTATGGACAAACTCCGAGTTACTTTGCTAGAGAATCAACTAGACAGTTAGACTCAATATAGATAAAAATATCTCAAGGAGTTATTATCTCAAGGAGTTATTATCTCAATCTCTCAATTTGATCTATACTCAAGCAAGTAGAATCTGTGTAGTTGCAGGAAATCCTATAATACATCCCTCACAAGAATTAATAGCAATCAACACATTTTTTAAGATCAATAACAACACTATTTATTAATTGAATCTAGAAATTTTACCAGAAGGAAATGAAATCAAGAATAAATTTCAATAATTACAAAGTTAAAAATTACATACTAGGAAAGCGAGCGACAAGCTGTGCCGTTAGCCCTTTTTGAATAGAAAAACCTATCCTATTAAAAATAAAATCTCGTGAGCCAGGGGTCATTACATTGCTGCGCATGACTTTCTGGACCCTCTTGAGTAGTCCAACTGCTTCTGGAGCCAAATAGCCAAAAGTATCAAAAGCAAAGGGGACGAAAGCATGCCCATTGTCAACACATGCTTTCTCATGCTTCGATATCTTACCCGAGGCAGCCTTTAGCGCTGCTCGCCCGATCGTAAAGATGCCATGTCCAATGCCTACCAAAGGAGATACCCTTATGAGGTCAACACATGTGTGTTTCCCATTAGCCCATCCAAAAATAAGAACATCAGCTGGTCTTAGTGTCGATCTCCCTTCAAGTGGGTCTGTCAGGAAAATGCACAGTGCTTCTTTCTTTGCCGAAATTCCAGACCTCCACAAGTACATCATACAAAATATCCCTCACATGATCATGTCTATATTTATAACCAGGGTCTACTTTACAATGAACTGCATGTTCACCATATGAATCCAAGCAACTTTGTGATGCAAGCGGGGGCAGCGAGAGTTAGAGGATAAAGCGGGATCATTAACCTGTATTTGAGGATAGACCGGTACTCCAAAGGAGACATCTTCCGCCTGACCCTCAATCGGAATAGCCGAAGAAAATCTTGGGCATGTGCTGCTTGCAAACAACCAAAAACCGCTTTCTGTCTCTCCGTTAGCATGTAAACTCTATCAATGTCCTTAACCACTTTACCAAAAAGAGCACTCGCCAGGATGCTTTGTGCTTTAGGGGGGGCGTTGTCTTTATTGGTGAAGTTGTTAAGATCAAAATCAGGAAGAGTCACTTGTAACATTTCCAAAGCCTTATTAAAATTATCATCCATACCGTCCACACCACTACTCCTCAATATGTGATCCTGTAATCCCCAAGATTGCACACGTGAAGCCACAAAAACATACTCAGACGCCTCCCTAGAATGTAAAGTCCAAAACCTCCATATCTGATATGTGATCCTGTAATCAAGAATACAATACTGTTTTGGATTTTCTCTCTCTTCAAATCTTTCTCAACACTCCGAAAATTATTTCTCTCACTCTTACACCTATTCATCTCTTTATATAGGGTATTACATAGTGGATGCCAGCTAAGTTAACCTTTATTTTCGGATCTGACTTGCGGTATTTCACAAGCTTACAAATGTTAAAATTCGCAAACATCTTAAATTTTGCTAGATCATCACACTCTTCTCTCATGCTTACGCTGTCGTCATCTGTTATGTCATTTCTGAAATCACTCTGCGACGTCTTCGCAATGTTGCTGATAAAGATTTCGTAAGTGTGTTGTTGTTGCGATATTATGATCCCACATCTTGCCTCTTCTCATGTCTTCTCTGCGAAGGGGAGAATGTCATGAAAATTTGTACTTTAGAATGCTGCAGCTGTTCATCTTTCCATATTCTTTTGTACTGACATGATCTTGTATTCTACTCAGTATTTATTACACTATCTTTTCTCCCACCCATTTCTTGACACGTCTTTTTCAACCGCTATATCTCAACCGTTCACGTCCACTGTTCGCATTAATGAGTTTATCTTCTCGAGAACTCTTCTCTCTATATATACTCTTCTTATTCTTCTCTTTTCCTCTTTTCACTTTCTTCTATTCTTCTCTGCAAATTTACAGTTTCTCCACATATTCCGCTTCTGCCGCTGTAAATTTGCATCCTTCTTTTTCTTTTGATCTTCATTCCTTCATTCCCATACTCAGATATTCCTCCAAGTGGTCACAAAGCTAAAACTTCTTTAGAGGGAATTCAGAAACCTCTCAAAGAAAGAGGTTTTACACTATCCACCATTCCCAATCAAGAAGCTACCTCCATTATTTTTGCTAGATTATTTTCTGATCATAATTGTGATGATAAAGAGATCATAGTTTCACTTGGTCAGATTCTCGCTGGCCTTCATATCCCTCTTTATGATCCTAACCTTCCTTTATTCTATGTAATACTCTCCCATGCGAAGTTCTCGCGGGCAATATATCAATTAAGTGGGGATTGCATTCGCTTAATGCTTGAATTCGCCAACCGTGGTGCTGGCAAAGGGTCTCTTTATTCAACAGATGTTAGAGATCCTGAATTTAAGAAATCAAAAATTCTTCCCAAAAAATACACCGCAGAAAGCTTCTTTGATAATTATGAACTAATACCTATGAAGAACGTAAAAACTCATTGGGGTATTTGTTTGAAGAGGAAGGAAAATGTTTATGATGATAAAAAGCTTATGCATGACATTGATTGGCACTCTGGCAAGAATAAAACTCCTCGCCAATCCAAAGATGAAAAGTGGTGCGTCTTTATTTTGAGGGGCCCTTATGTTTCTGGTTCAAACGTGCTTCCTACGAATCTCGCTACTTACCAACCTTGGGCATTTAATTGGCCTGAGAAAGAGAAAGAGGTATGTTTCTTTCATTCAGTCTATTATCTTCATTCCTCTTTATACTTATTAACTTTGCGAAATCTTCAGATTAATAAGTTAAGAAGAAGCTACAATAAAAATAGCAAGGCAAGCACCCTAGCAGCACTTTGCTCTATCACGGATGAAGTAAGAAATACTTTCCTTTATCATTTTTAACAATATTGTTGCCTATGTTTCTTATCTTCATTCGTGTGCGTAGATTGGCGTTGTAGTTGCGGAGGAAGAAGGGTCTAATGCTGCGAAGACCAAAGGCAAGAGTAAAAATGTTCTTCGCAAGGAAAAATCCATTGCCCCGCCTTCAAAGAAAAGAAAAGTCCGCTCTCCCTCTCCCTCAAGTTCCCACTCTGATGAGAGTACAGATGATGATGCTGTATTCGCAAAAGAAGATGCCTCTTCTGAGTCTTCAATGGCACAATTGTCTAGCATCTTTTCTGATTCCTTGCAAGGAATTGGTAATGAAAATCTCACCAACACGTGAAAATATCTTGTGAATATCTGTGACTCCACTCTGTTGGATGGTGATAGTTCTCTTCGCGGAGTTTCTAGATCAGTGACTCCTGACTTTCTGAACTCACTTGGTATTCTAGTATGCTTTCATTTCTTTGTTTCTTTTTCATACTTGTAGATGTATTTTACTACAAACTACATCCAAAGGATAGAAACCTACAACTCATGCAAACGAAAGTAAACATTCAACAATGAACACAAGATGTACGTGGTTCGGTATGATTACCTACGTCCACGGGGGTGAAAGGGTGAATCTTATTACTTCAAGGTGTTACAAAGGTGTTTCTCTTAGCCGGATTTCCTTACAAGAATGAACTTACTTCTAACTCTCTTCTCCTTGGTGTAAATACGAGTTTCTCTCTCTTTCTCCCTTACCTCCCTCTATTGGATACAAGTCACTCTATTTATATGAGAAGTTCCATACAACCAAGTTAGGGTGTGGGTCATGTTACATCTATTATGAAGTTCTGTAATCGGGCCTGCTTACGTCGCCCCTTCTTTTATGCGCATGGCCGATGTATCTTGATTCCTTCGTCTGTCTCTTGTCCGAGCCGATATCTTCGGGTGTTCTCTTGGCACGATGTCGCTTGTCTTGTCTATTGCCTCAGCAGTGGGCTGATGTGACACGTACTTTCTTATCCTTTTGACTGTTGCACCTCGTTTGACCCACCATGTCTTGTCTTGTCAGCTCTGTCAGAAACCTGGGGTCAAGTCTTGTCCGACAGCTGTAGAGCGATCACGCCCGATCTACGTGGCTCCTCAAATCTCGCGCCTGCTGATCTTCCTTCTATGCTTCGCGTCTCTTCATTTTTAGGTGCATCAAGGCTTAAGATGTTGCCATCTGGATCTGTGGATAATTTACACCTACATTTATTCCCCTTCTTTCGCTCGTGTGGGAGACACAAGTAGAAGAACGTCGTCCCAACGGCCCACGTCTTCGTCCATGCCGCAAATCCCGCCATGCAGAGCCCCACTAACTCCACTTTATTACCTGTAACCGTCGGCGTCGGTTACAACTCTTCCCCTTTAAATAGCTCGCTTATTTTTCTCCTTCTTCTTCTTTATCCTTTCTCTCTCTGTTCCCTGCCGCTGCAATCTTTTCTCCCAGATTTCTTCATCACTCTTTGCTTCTGAGAACCCTAGTTTTCTTGATTTTCTTCCTTCATTTCCTCCTCACCGATTGCCACAGTAGCCGCTGTTACAGTCTCGTCGCCTTATCTCTCTTCGTCGAAAACCAAGTTCTGCATTATTTCTGTTAATGGCTTCTTCTCCCTCCATGACTGAGAGAAGGTCTGTTGATGACGTTTTTTCCGAGTTTGATGCTTTTTCTCTTGCTTCTCTATTTTATTTTGATAGTCCTTCTAAATACGATGATCGCGCCATGAGCTCTATCTTTCCTGATGGTTTTCCTTCTGTTTCGTGCAGATCTGAGAGAAGGGTGAAAGATCTTTCCGATGAGGAGTTCATTCAACAGCTGAAGGAAAAGTACGACCTTGGAGACTACGAAGTTACCCTGCACTCGGGCCAAAACAGTCTCTTGAAGAAGTCCGATATGAAGAAGTACGATCAGTCGGCTGATTGTGTGGTCATCACTCAGGGCCAACTGGAGCTAGGCCTTCGTCTTCCCCTGTACAATACTTCTAGCCCTTTTTATTACGAGATTCTTTCTCAGCTCAAGCCTTCTCGTGCTTTGGCTCAATGGACTGGTAATACTTTCCGAATTATGAGCGAATGGAGGGATCACCGATACGGTCACGGTTCTACTGCCGAGTGGTCGACCTACAAGCCCGAGGACGCTCCCGACTATACCACTGCCAATTTCCTTGTCAACTATCGAGCTGGTACTTCAACCTTAGGCGACCTTGCAGGTTTTGCTTCTAGTCCTCATCGGGTCAGAACTATGCCCGATGGTGTAGAAAGGATGATGTTGGATGCCGATCCCATCGGCCAGGGTTCTAACAAGCGAGCCCGCCATTCTAATAACCCGATTTATCCCCGAGTTCCGCTTCTAGTCCGAGGTCCCATTCTTCATGGTAGCTTCCCATCGCCTACTTTTCCCGCCGAGCCCTATCCTTTCTGGGTGGTTAATGACGACAAGGCTGATAAGGTGTGCGTTTTCTCCTTTGTTGTCGTTTGCTATCTTGTTAGCTTCGGGCATTAACTGGTCATTTGTTGTTGTTTGAAAATCTCAGGGCGATTCCACCAAGGGTGCCGGATCGTCTAGGAAAAGAGGTGCTGGCACAAGGGTTGAGGAAGGCCAGGGGAAGGTAACAAACACAATGGTTTTCTTATAAGTACATGTACTTGCCCCTGTTTTTTACCTTCACATGTTCTGACGAGATACCTTGTGCAGAAACACCCTAGGCGCGATGATGATGATGTTGACGAGGATGACCCTCACCCTCTTAGGCGTAATCCCCTCAGAGGTAAGCAAGATGCTAAACTCCCATCAAAGGGCGGGCCAGTGATTGATATCCCCGATGAAGATGAGTTATTTGGTGATGATGTCTCGGGTGGAAAGGACGATGAGCAAGGGAAGGGTGACCAGCAGGAGCCCCTGGAGACTCCTGACGCCGAGAAGCTTGTTGTTGATGTATCGGTAGAGCTTCCTCGTGTGCCCCGGATTACTGAGGGGTCGTCTTATAGCGCTGAAACTTCCTTCACTGTCTCTGGCCCTATTATGAACTCTCTGGGTGCGCTTACTTCCTCCGACTTTGGAGCGTATACTGATGAAGAGATGTTGAATGCGGTGCCCCTCTATGGAGATATCACCCAGACTCTTGACACAGTGATGAGCGGCTCGTTTTAGCATAGTGGTGCCCCCTTCTATGTTCTTATTGTCGCTTATAATTTACTCGCGTTTACTTATGTTAGATCCTGAACCGGGTACGCTTAGATGCCACCAGTCGCCTCAGAGAAAAGCAATTGTTAGAATATCTCTAACTCCAGTTATAGAACGAAAGGAGCCGCGCGCGCGAGCTGGAAATTAAACTCGCCGACGCCCAAGGTATGTTACAATTCTGCGACTCTTAACTTATGTTTATTTGAGTTTATCGAGCCAACATCCTGAGTCGGGTATCCTTCTGCTAGCCGAGGTAACTAGTTTAGGCATAGACGCGTCTTCAAAGTTTAGTACCATGAAGAGGAAATGGGATATTGAGAAGGATTTAGTGGAGAATCTCCGTCGGCGAATGGCAAACAAAGATGACAAAATAGATCGCCAGGCTGGAGAAATCGAAGAGCTCGAGGAGGAACTAGAACGGTATCGTCAGTTTGAGTACGACCCGGCAGAGATAGAAAATTTACGAGCTCACTTGGGCTCTTCCCAGCGCCTTGCTGCTGAACAAACTACTCTGGCCACGAACCTATAGCAACGGGTAAACACTTTGCAATTACAAAATCGAGACCTTCATGAAGATCGTCGACGAATATTGAGGGATAAAGACTCGGTGGAGCGAGCCAACCGGGATCTCCTGGGGCGAGTCTGCCAGCTCGACAAAGTTGCAGGAGAACTGGAATGGAGTAGGTCGCAGCTTTCAGTTCTTCAGTCGTCACGCAATCGCTTGATGGATGAGTGGAGTGAACACAAGAAGTATTGTCCCAGTAACGAATTCAACGAGCAACACTACAACGAGTTAACCATGAAGTTATCCAAGGCCGAGGATGAGTTGTCCAAGTCAGTAAAGTCGCTTCAATCAGTGTTACCAGCCCTTTCAGGTCTCTTAGACGATGTGTTGGGGCCGTTCCTTAGATTTATATTACGTCTTATTATTGCAAAATTGTTAAACCGTGTCCGACGAATAATGTTCTGTCTTTGTGATTTTGTAGCTGAGCAAAAACGTTCTCAGGAGCTGGATCAGGAGGTCCGTCGATTGAGGAAGGTCGAGGTTGATTTGAGTTCCCATCTAGCCGATGCCGAGGGGAATGTTTCTCAGCTTACCCAACAACTCAAGGATGAACGCGTCGCCCATGCGGATGAGATAGACGAGAAAGTCCAGACGGGTATTGAGACATGGATGGAGAACAAGCGGCGCGAGGTCGCGCATAAGAAGGACGGCACTGTTCCTTCGAAGGCTTGAACTCCTCTTTTGTAGTGTTGCGTTACTAAGTTGCCCCTTTCCATCGAGTTGTAAATCGCTTTGAACAGTTGTCCCCTTTTTTATTTCTGCTACACTGCTTGCTTGTTTTTATGGGGGTGCTGCGTCAGCGACGTTGTTTGTTTTATTTCCGTTAAATTCTTCGTTTCGCATGGTTGCACGACATTTTCCGCACTTTCTTACTAGACGCATGACACAATCGAATTATCTTTTGTTTCGCATGCTATTCCTGCAATTATTGTTCAAGTAAGTTAGTATTTTAATCATTTCTGTCGAACACGCCCAACAAGGAGGGTCATCGGGCAAAATTCCATGTCCTGATTGGGGTATCTCATCACTATCTCTTTGGATTCAGTGGAAGGGTATCAGTCAACCTAGTTCTAGGCCAGATATTCCCGAGCGGTTATCGACCAACCAGTCTCGGGCAAGTGGACACGACCACCTGCGATGGGGGCGACCTTTCAAATGTAAGTAGGCTACCTAGCTGAGGAAACCTCGCGTCTCAAAAACCTTTGGAACTGGCTTCCAACCACCAGAACCCTTAGGCTACCTCGGAACTTGCACACTGCCACTACCCCGAGTAAGAATAGCCAGGCGACTGTAAGGCACCTTGGCACTTCCACACTGGCATTGCCCCGAGTACGAATGCCCATTCGAGTGCAAGGCACCTCGGCACTTCCACATTGGCTTTGCCCCGAGTACGAATGCCCATTCGAGTGTAAGTCACCTCGTCACTTCCACACTGGATTTGCCCCGAGTACGAATGACCATTAGTCGCTCACGTCCTATCTCATACCCCTCTCGGTTTTAAAGAGATAGGAGACATGCATGCTTACCGTTTTCCCGTATCGCCCGTCAAGGATGGTAGAGTTTCAAAAACTTGATGTTCCATGGTTTGAGCTCTTTTGTTCCGTCGAGTCGCAGTAGTCGATATGATCCCTCACCCTCCTTAGATTCAATTATATACGGCCCGCCCCACTTTGGTGCTAGTTTTCCACCCTTTTTGTCTCGCTCCCATTCAGCCAGAAATTTCAATACTTGTTCCCCTGGGTTAAACTCTCTTGGTCGAACTCGCTTGTTGTATTCTCGTTGTAACCTCCTTTGATAGTTTTCCATTTTTTGTAACGCTATTTCCCTTGTTTCTTCCAGATCGTCGAGTTTAGCCAAAATTAGATCGGACGAGACGTTTCACCTCCAAGCTTCTGTCCTTGTGGTAGGGATCATGCCTTCTGTTGGTAAGATTGCCTCGGTTCCGTAGGTAAGCATAAATAGAGAGAATCCCGTAGATTCCATTCGTTTGGTTCTGTACGCCCATAGGACGTTATATAGATCCTCACACCAATTGCCATATTCCCCATCCAGTTTCTTCTTCATGTTATCGGCGATAGTCTTGTTAGTGATCTCGGCCTGCCCATTACTCTGGGGGTAAATCGGGGTAGCTTTGCTCTTTCTGATGTTATAAGTGTTGAACATGAGATCAATGTTCTCGCCTTGTAGTTGCTTTCCATTATCCGAGACGATAGTTGCAGGGACCCAAAGCGGCAAATGATATGTTCCCAAATAAATTTGAAAACATCTTTGTCTCGGATGTGCCTAAGTGGCGCTACTTCTACCCATTTGGTAAAGTAATCCGTGGCCACGATCAAATACTTCCTTTGCCCGGTTCCTACATGTAAGGGTCCGACTATGTCTACCCCCCACTTTGCGAAAGTCCATGGGCTTATAACTGAGTTCAAAGGTACTCCGAGAGCATGGATTTTCTTTCCGAAACGCTGACATTCTTCACAAGCTTTCGCCATTTGCTTCGCATCTTCGTTCATGTACATCCAGAAGTAACCCATTGTCTTTGCCTTGGCCGATAAGATTCTCCCCGAGCTATGATTTCCGGTCGCTCCATAATGTAGTTTGTGCAGGATTATGTGGCCCTTCTCTTTACTCAGACATCGTAGGAGGGGTCCCAAGTAAGACTTCCTATATAAAATCCCTTCCCGTAGCTCGTAGGCGCCCGACTTGCTTTTGATTTTGTTTATCTCGGGCCGACCCTTGGGTAACTCACCCGTCTCTAAGTATTGATGTATCGGATTTCTCCAGTCGCCTTCTTTGTATCTCTCGGCTGTGTTAATGGCCACCTCGATCCGTTCTTCTGGTGTTTCCGGGATGGACGGGATAAGAATCCTCATAACATGTATGCCTTCAATGCTCGAGTCTACCATCTGTGAGGCGATGTACGATAGAGCGTCCGAGTGCCTGTTATCTTTTCGGTAAATGTGGCGGAATCTGATGTGGGGTATTTGCTTGATGTAAAATTGGGCGAGCTCCCAATACTTTTGCAGCACAGGATCGTATGTAGCGTATTGGACCGTAATTTGCCGGATTACTAACTGTGAGTCACTGGTCAGGAGAACCTCTTGCAGCCCCATATCCACAATTATTCGTAAGGCATGGATCACCGCTTCATACTCAGTAACGTTGTTTGTTGCCTTGAATTCTAGTCTGAATGAATGCACGATCTTCCTCCCTTTTGGTGTGGTAAATACTAGCCCGAGGCCCGATCCTTCTTTGTTTGATGCCCCATCGACGAAGACCTCCCATCATGTAGGGCTATTGGCGGCTAATAGGTCCGTTGGTTCCTCTTGTTCCTCCATCATTCCCGGTACACCTTCTACCTCATCCTCATCACTAAGGGGGAAATCTTCCAAGAAGTCGGCCACTACTTGCCCTTTGATCACGGTTCTTGTCTCGTATACCACGTCATATTGTTTGATTATGGCTCCCCATTTGAAGATTATCCCTGATCGCCCTGCACTATCCAAGACTGCTTCGATAGGCGATTTGGTGCACACCCGTATTTGATGAGCTTGAAAATATGTTCGGAGTTTAGAGGCGGCAAAAGCTAGCGCGAGTACCATCTGTTCTATTCTCGTATAGTTTCTCTCGGCCGGACTTAGTGTTTTACTAGTGAAATACACTGGCTTATCCACACTTCCCTTTGATTTTACTAATACTGCGCTAATGGCATAGGGTGTCACCCCTAAGTATAGGGTGAGAATTTCAAACGGCTCGGGCCTCTGAAGAACCGGGAGGATAGCTAGATGTAACTTGATATTTTGAAAGGCCTCTTCGCTGGCGTCTGGTAGGCTCAGAAAGATACCTACTATTGTATAAACTGCAAGTGCACAATGTCGACAAGCAACACAGGGCAAGCACAGGTCGAACCACAGAGACTTGGAGAGTGTAGAAGTTGATTCTAAATCCTGATTCAGAGAGTAACCAAAAGGGGTTTGATTTTGTCGATACGACGATATGATTTTCAAGTGACTGAAATAATAAAAGTAAAAGATGCAAATAACAAGATATGTAAACAATGATAATATGGATACTAGGGTATCCAAATCCACCAATAACCTATGATATGTATTCAACTTGTAATATTATTCTTGTCCTTATAGTAGATTCAAGTCTACCGTATAACTAAGGTGTTTCTCCAATGGATAATTTAATCACAACTAAAGTATTTCTCCAAAGCATTAATTGTCTAATTAAGCACAACTAATCTAAAGATCAATATTTGGTTAAGCATGAGTTGTAGCATAATCAACATAGAGATATTCTAACTACAATGGATACATGGCATACATTGTGAGAGCAAGATGTTGAAAAACTTGGATTAAATTATATCTTTTAACAATTCTAAACTTTCAAGAACAAGATACAAGATATGAATACATACCAATGAGATTAGGGCTTCATCTAAACCCTAGTAAATGAAATTAGAACATGAAGAAAATTACAACAAAATTGAAATTTGATAAACTAACATGAACAAGCTATTCTTGGATGGTTTTTCAACACAACAACCCTCTCTATTTATACACAAAATTCCCTCAAGCACTTGGATTCGAAATTTGGAAAGCATCCACTCAACAAAACATGTTTTCTTAATTGATGGATTGAATGGAATATATTTGGTTGTGGGAAACAAATTGGGAGTGATTGAGTGAGAGAATGGGGATGTTTTCTTTAATTGATGGATGAAATGGAATACAATGGGGGTGAGGTGGATGTTTTGGAAAGAATCCAATGGGGATGAGGTGGATGTTTTGGAAAGAATCCAATGGGGGTGAGGTGGAAATGGATTTCTTGGGTTTTGGATTGGGTTTTGGATCATGGGTTGTTTAATCCCATGAATTTGTAAACAAAGTTGCCATTGATGCGCGAGCGGGTTGCAACGCTTCCAACTTTCTTCTCTTTTGTCTTCTCAATTCTTCCAAGCTTTATTTAGTACTTAAAAACACAAAATTAATTAATACAAATTTTAATTCTTGAAAATGGTAAAAATGCAGAATTTGGGATAATATATGACTTTGAAGCGCGAAAGATGAGTTAAGTGCCAATGAAAAGGTGTATGAATATGCAATATTTGGCACTCATCAGCGTCAGTCCATTGGAATTTTCTCCTTTCTTCAAAATGTCATAAAAAGCCTTGCATTTGTCCGACGACCGTGACACGAATCGCCCCAATGCCGCTATGCAACCATTTAGTTTCTGCACATCTTTTACTGTCGCGGGAGATGGCATTTCACGGACTGCCCGAACCTTCTCGGGATCCTCTTCTATTCCTCTGGGGGTGATGATATACCCTAAGAATTTCCCTGATGTGACCCAGAAGTTGCACTTGGCGGTATTAATCTTCATCTTGTGTTTCCTCATTGTTTGAAAAATCTCCCGAAGGTCTCGGATATGGTCCTTAGCGCGACGACTCTTGACTAACATGTCATCCACGTAGACTTCTATGGTGTCGTGAATCTTATCTTCAAACATGTCGCCTACCAATCTCTGGTATGTAGCCCCAGCATTTTTAAGTCCGAATGACATTTTGGTATAACAATATAATCCCCTCGGTGTGAAGAAAGAAGTATGCCCCTGGTCCTCGTGCGCCAATGGTATTTGGTTGTAGCCCATGTATCCATCCATTAAGGTCATCGCCTCATATCCGACTATCGATTCTACTAGCTGATCTATGCTGGGGAGGGGGAAACTGTCCTTCGGGAAGGCCTTGTTCAAGTCGCTGAAATCAATACATATTCTGACTCCTCCTTTCTTTTTTGGTACCACGACCATGTTAGATATCCATTGTGGGTAGTGAGATTTCCTTATTATTCTGGATTCCTGTAGCTTCTTCAGCTCAGCCTCGACTGCTGCCTGTAATTCTGGTGCGATGCGCCTCATTTTTTGTCTAACTGGTTTGAATTTCAGATCAATCTTTAAGTGGTGACAGCAGACCTTCGGGTCAATTCCCTCCAAATCGCGCACTTCCCAGGCAAATGCATCTAAGTTTTCCCTTAATACCGCCGTGAGTTGATTTGCTTGTTTGTCCGATAACAATGTCCCGATCCTCACTACCTTTGGCGCCTCTTCCGTCCCCAAGTTTACTTCCCGAGTTGGTTCGACCGTCGAAAAATTTGATTTGTTTTCCCGGTAGATAGCCGCTTCCTTTGACTGCTATAAGGGGTCTTGCTCTTTGGTCTCATATGCCATGACCACTTGTGAAATCACCTTTTCCAATTCCTTTGCAGCTTTTATTTCCTCGGCTTTACTCTTCTCTCTCCTTTTCCGAGCTCGCCGATCCTCATTAATTTTTGCATCTACCTGCATGCATTGCCGTGCTGCTTGGGATTCGCCCATAACTTCAGCTATTCCCTTGCAAGTCGGGAACCTTAATCTTTGGTGGTATGCCGATGCTACCCCTTTAATCCCAGCGATCCATGGCCGCCCGATAATCGCTTCATAAGGTGAGGCGACGTCGACCACACAAAAGGTAGTTAGTGTGTCGAGGAATCCTCCAGTATACGAAACCCTTAGGTTTACCTCGCCCCTGGGGATAGTTACTGTACCATTAAAGCCGTAGATGCGATATGTTGAGGGGACGAGCATGTCGTCTGATAGTTTCATTCTTCTGAACGTGTCGTAAAATAACACCTCGACTGAGCTTCTGCTATCCACAAGAATCCTTCTTACTCCCCAATTTTCGATCAGTAGGGTGATGACCAATGGGTCACTGTGTGCTTGTCCATTTGCTGGGACATCCTTGGCCGAGAACGAAATGGGTTGCACCATCCAAGGTTCCATAGGTAGGGCCTTAGCTACGCTAAATATTTCCTTACCATCACGATCCCTTTTATGGATCCTAGAAGTAATTACTGGGCCGAGAGTGTAGTCTTGAATAGCCGAGTGTGAAATGGTGCTCACAAACTGAGTTGTCCTATCGATGCGGACTTGATGAACTGGTGCATCGGGTGTTGCTTCCGGATGTGGTGGATGTCGGACAAATTGCCTCAAATACCCATCTCGGATGAGATGCTGAACGATATCTTTTACTTCTCGGCAGTTGTTGGTGGAATGGCCCCTATACTGATGGTAGTGACAGTATTCGGTATGATCCCTGGTCTCTTGGAACTGAACTCCCCTCGACGCTGGGTAGTTGATATCGTTTCTCTTCTCGACTTCCTTGAATACCTCCTCCAAAGGAGCATTTAGGGGGGTATACGATCGGGCTTCCTGCCTCGGCTTCTTCCCTTTAGCGATCCACTCTCTCTTTTCACTGGTTCTCTGGGGTGGATCCGATCTCTTTTCTGGTCGCCTAATAGGGTCGTATGTGACCGTTTTAGCTTCAGTACCATCTTCAGCACTAGCTTCTTGTATTCCTCTATCTCTTGACTCGGCCTGAATTTCTTCCAAAGCGATGTAATGCTCCTGCATTTTTCTCATATCCTTTAAGGTTTTCGGTTTCTCGGAGAACATGGCTATCCATATGGGATCCGATCTCCCCAATGCGTTTTCGAATCCGAAGATGGCTTGATCCACTGGTACTTTCCCAATTTCGGTGCATAGTTTTCTCCACCTATCGGTCAGGGTTCTTAAGGGCTCCCTGAATCTTCGGGCGAGGGTAAACAACTTGTTCACCCTGGGCCGAGGTCGACTGTTGTGCATGTAGGTCTCAAGGAAGGCTTCGACTAACATCTCATACCCATTAATCGACCCAGGTGGAAGCGAATAGAACCAGTCTCGTGCCTCTCCCTCCAGGCTAGCTGGGAAGAATTTACACATGACTACCGGGTTGTTCTCCCATTGGATTAGCGACATGGTGTACATCTTCAGATGCTCGATCGCATCTCCCATTCCGTCGAACCTAGAAGGAAATGTAGGTAATGTACACTTTGGTGGGAACGGAATTTGTTCGATTTCTTGAGAGAAGGGCGTTTTCTCGGCTTCGCTCATGATTTCTGCCAATTTGTTATCTTTGCCTCCGCCCGAGAGCTCTTTGATTTTTGCCTCCAATTATTTAAGTTTAGTCTCTGTTTCTGGATCCTGTCGCCCGTCCCTACCTCGCCTATCCTCATCAGTGTACGAGTCCTCAGGTGGCCCATATCTTTGCGTGGGGGGTACCGGAGGCGATGGTGGCTGACCTGCTCGGCCGGACTGATTAAGGTTGCTCGTCCCCATCATAGGTGGCGTGTGACCTGATTAGCCATGGTAAATCGATGTTCCTCGGCTGGACGAGCCTCTTGATCTGGTTCGCTGATTTCTCAACTGATAGTTCTCATACTCCGAAGCGAGGTTCCGTTGCTAAAGCTCTCTTAATGCCGCTTCTTGTCTCCTTTGACTCTCCAAAATGGCCAATAATGTCGGGTCCGTGCTTTCATGACTAGAATGCCCATTCGGGTTGTGCGACCGAGGCTGTAATGGTACAGAAGTGGGTGGTGGGGGTATTATCGGACCGGTTACAGGGCCGACCGTGTGAACAAGTGTTGGGACGATGTTGCTAGCTGTTCTTCGTCCCAGTTGAATCTGCCTGAGACGTTCTTGCTCTTTTTTCTAGGGATTCCTAGTACTCAACTTGCTGCCTGGCTCTATGTCTCTAAGCTTGTGCTGCAAGCGCTTCCTCATCGTCATCGGTATCTGAAGCTGTGAGTCCGTCAACTTGTTCAACTCTTCTCTGATTTAAAATAACTTTGTCCAAGGGTAGAGTGTTATCGTTTCGCCCCAGATCGACCTCCTCATCGACAATGGGCATTCCTCGTGCAGCTGCATGAGATTCCTCGGGCGGTGGTTGTCAACTGTCTTCTTTCCTCAGCCCCGTTACCCACTGCCTTCATGCTGCTGCTAGTCACTGTACGATTCCTCAACATCCTTCTCGTTCCTGAAGTGCTAGCCATCGGGTACGTCGCGTAGTTAGCCGAGTATCGCCCCTACCTATGTCAGCAAATACAAAGAACACCTTACTTTGACCTGACTTTTCAAACATAAGTTCAAATAAAAGACCAAAAAGTTCGACTGACACCACAATTACTACTATGCCTGTTCTTGCCGACACAAAGTTTCTTCCTATTACTCAGGTGGGTCCACCTATATATCTTGTTTTGGTCCTACACTGAATCTGCGTCAGGTTTTTCTTATTCGTCCTTATCTCTCCGTACGACATCGCTTTCAATACCCGACCTATGTATTTAAGTTAGTTTGTCCTTTGTTCTATATGCTCCAAATCATTGAACTTACGTACATGATGCTTAAATGGTACGGCACGCAACCCCAAGATTCAAACTAAGTTTTTACTAGCTTCACTTTCTCGAGACCTAATCATGAACTTTCCGACAACTTATGTTACACCGCCGGCAAAATCTCCCAACGGTTAGCAGCTTAACACATGAGGAGATATCTAAAACGTGTACCCTTGGTAAATCTAAGCGCTCAACTCCATACCGTAGCTAGAGAAAAACTTGTTTAACATTACAGATCACTCAACTATCGAAAACAAACAGTTCTCCTTTCAACAAATTCTTCATCTAGCTTCTAACCCGAACTGTTAGTCGCTGGTGAGCTTATGAAGATTCTTTGCTGATCAAACTGTTAACAGGCGAAGAAAATACGAGAACTGCTACTTCTGAAGACGCTACTACTGCTCTAACTTTACATGCACAGCAAATGACTCAAATCAAACATTATTTCGGAAAACAGAGTTCATCGTAGCTTCAACTACAACACGTTAACGTGTATTTAGGATCTTTTGATCGTCTCTGAAGGTTTTCACGGCAAGGTATCCGGAGATCTTAGTCGATCCCCTTAGTCGGCGCCAGAATGTAGATGTATTTTACTACAAACTACATCCAAAGGATAGAAACCTCCAACTCATGCAAACGAAAGTAAACATTCAACAATGAACACAATATGTACGTGGTTCGGTATGATTACCTACGTCCACGGGGGTGAAAGGGTGAATCTTATTACTTCAAGGTGTTACAAAGGTGTTGCTCTTAGCCGAATTTCCTTACAAGAATGAACTTACTTCTAACTCTCTTCTCCTTGGTGTAAATACGAGTTTCTCTCTCTCTCTCCCTTACCTCCTTCTCTTGGATACAAGTCACTCTATTTATATGAGAAGTTCCATACAACCAAGTTAGGGTGTGGGTCATGTTACATATATTATGAAGTTCTGTGATCGGGCCTGCTTACGTCGCCCCTTCTTTTATGCGCATGGCCGATGTATCTTGATTCCTTCGTCTGTCCCTTGTCCGAGCCGACATCTTCGAGTGTTCTCTTGGCACGATGTCGCCTGTCTTTTCTATCGCCTCAGCAGTGGGCCGATGTGACACGTACTTTCTTATCCTTTTGACCGTTGCACCTCGTTTGACCCACCCTGTCTTGTCTTGTCAGCTCTGTCAGAAACCTGGGGTCAAGTCTTGTCCGACAGCTGTAGAGCGATCGCGCCCGATCTACGTGGCTCCTCAAATCTCGCGCCTGCTGATCTTCCTTCTATGCTTCGCGTCTCTTCGTTTTTAGGTGCATCAAGGCTTAAGATGTTTCCACCTGGATCTGTGGATAATTTACACCTACAATACTTATAATTCAAAATTATATTTATTCTTGATAATTTTTGCTTTCTTTCGCAGAATGGAAGAGCTTCTTTCGATGTTGCCTCAGATTTGGAAAGAAGGCGTGCTACTCTTGAGAATAAGAGTCTTGAACTTCGCAAGAAAAATGAAGAATTAGAAGTTGAAGCTGCTGATCTTCGCGAAAAGAATAAGCAGTTGGATTCTGAAAATTCCACTCAGAAGGACAAAATATCTAGTCTTCAAGATGTCAATAAGCAACTTTATGGTATAGAAATTTTCTTCCTTTTCTTCATTTCATTTTCTCATTATCTTTCCTCATATGATTTACCATTTTCACAGACGTTTATGGTCTTTCTGATGAAGCTACCATCCTTCGTTATTTTCCCGAACACATAGATAATGATACCCTGCTTGAACTCCTTAATAATTCTTTAAATAGTTTTTCAAACGATAATATTAAGTCCCTTTTCGTAGATGAACTCAGATCCAAATTTTGCCTCTTAGAGATTGACCATAGATCCAGCTTGGGCTTAGCCAATAAATTTAAGCATTTCTATCTTAACTCTAAAGAGGAAATTAATAACTTAAGAACCAAGAATAGTAGTATCATAGATGAAAAAGATCGTATTGCTCTCCAAGGTGCTTAAACTCTAGCAAAATTCCATAAAACTCTTCTTGAGGTTCAAATTGAACGAGATGAAGCTATTCGCCAATACGCTATACTTAGCAAAAGAGAGAGTCAAGTTCGCTCATGTCTTCTGATACATACTGATGATGAATTCGCTTGGGCTGCTAAAGTTCTAGATAACACCAGGAATGATCTAGGTGTAGATGTTAGCCTCCATACTAAACACACAACCTTGGTTAGAGATATGATTTCTGACAGAGAAGGTTATTAACTTCTCTTCCTTATTTAATTATTTGTTTTTCATAAATTTCCATCAAGTTGCTAATTCAATGTTATACTTTTGCAGAGGCTGAAGAGAGACTTCGTAGAAGAATTAAAGAACTTGACTGAGAAGGGGCAGCTTGCAAAGGATCTTGCTTCTCGCAATGATAAATGTTCTAAGATAAAGAGCCAATTGAATATTACTGTTGTGAACTTTAAAAATAATGCTACTCTTTTTCGCAACCAGACTATTAAAATAGTTTGTGATGACAATAATATTCCGCATTCCACATATCCTTATATCTTAGATGAAGTCCCAAAGAACACTCCTGATTTGGTCATCTTTGATAGCGATGCTAACGAAGAAGAAGAATCTGATGAAGATGTATAAGAAGAAGAATCTGACGCCAGTGAGGAAGGAGAAGAGTCTGATGAGGATGATGAAGAATCAAGCAAGGAATGATTTTTGTTTCCTTCTTTGATTTTTTGTAATATCTGTATATTTGTCTTTTAATCCTCTATTTTTGTAATCTATCACTGCAAATTTCTTCAATCTTTAATACAAGTTCTATTTCTTTTGTTTCTTCCTACATGTGTTAGAAAATAATTCTTTCTCGCAATAAGATTAATTAATATATAATTTATTTTTCACTTTGTGCGTAAATCTATCATATAGAAATAAATAACATACTCTCATTTTATGCATTCCCATACTTGCCTCCGTTATTTGTGTTCAAATGAGAGATTAAGCAAGTTACCTTTGTTTAGTAAGATTGTTGATAAATCTTTGAGTATATCCATTACCAAATCTCGCAGTTATTTCTGCATAATCTCGCAATCACATATTTTAGAATTGCAATTTTTCTTGTTGTTTATGGGTAAAAATCGTTTCTGCCGATTTTGGTAAATTCGATAGGTGAGTGAGAAACTGGTTTAAACCCTAAACAAATGTGTTGCACATGAGCACTTTCTAGATTCGAGAGGTCAATCCGTACAAGTCCGGCCTAAACCAAGAAATGGCCGTTCCAGACTTGCTTCGGTCACAAAGTGGAGGAGAAGGGTTGATTTGGGGAGGATAACGAAGAAAGGTGATGAGACCAGAGAGTTCTGGTTAGGTAGTGTCGCGACTTGTATCAGAAAAAATAGAAGCTTAGGAAGCTTGCAAGATATGGAAGCCTTTTGGGTGAGCTTGCAAAAGTTGCTTTCTGATAGTGTTGTTTTTTTCTCCTGACCAAGACCTGTTGTCTGGTAGAAAATAGGTGAGATCTATTTATACAAGTTGAGATTGAAACGTACCCTGGCCTCATTAAGGAAGGAAATAAAAGGTAGTTAAATGGGAGGAAGTGGTAACCGGTGTGTTTAAGAGTGAAAACGTTTTTCACTTTTATTTCCCCATTTAATTGACCGCTTTTATTTCTTTTCACGCTTTCTTTATACGAGCATAGTGTACGCTGCATGCTGTGACCGTCAAACCAAAACTCTGAGAAAGCATCCCCCAGTTTGTGTTGATGTCTCGAGTGTTGGTTGCACCTTGAGTGCAAGTGGCGCTGCAACTGGCGCGTGTGGCATGTGCGTAATTCCTTGGTGGTAGGTTGCAGGTTGAGTGCAAGTGGCCATGCCAAAGCTGCTAGTGGCGCGTGTGGCATGTGCGGAATGCCTTGGTGGTAGATTGCACATTTAGTGCAAGTGGCCATGCCAAAGCTGCTAGTGGCGTGTGTGGCATGTGTGGAATGCCTTGGTGGTAGGTTGCACGTTGAGTACAAGTGTCCAAAGCTGCTAGGGGAGCGTGTGACATGTGCGGAATGCCTTGGTCGCGGGTTGCACTTTGAGTGCAAGTGGCAATGCCAAAGCTGCTAGGGGAGCGTGTGGCATGTGCGGAATGCCTTGGTCGCGGGTTGCACTTGGAGTGCAAGCGGCAATCCCAAAGCTGCTAGGGGAGCGTGTGGCATGTAAAGAATGCCTTGGTCGCGGGTTGCACTTGGAGTGCAAGCGGCAATGCCAAAGCTGCTAGGGGAGCGTATGACATGTGTGGAATGCCCTAGTCGCGGGTTGCACTTGGAGTGCAAGCGACAATGCCAAAGATGTTAGGGGAGCATGTGGCATGTGCCAATGGCATGTACGGAATGCCCTGGTCGCAGGTTGCACTTGGAGTGTAAGCGGCAATGCCAAAGCTGTAGGGAAGCGTGTGGCATGTGCCAATAGCATGTGCGGAATTCCCTGGTCGCGGGTTGCACTTGGAGTACAAGCGGCAATGCCAAAGCTGCTAGGGGAGCGTGTGGCATGTGCGGAATGCCCTGGTCGCGGGTTGCACTTGGAGTGCAAGCGGTAATGCCAAAGCTGCTAGGGGAGCGTGTGGCATGTGCGACTTGGTAAGGAAAGCTGCTAGTGGTGCGTGTTGGCATGTGCCAATGGCACACACGGCCACTTGGGCTTAGGTTGCACGGTTTCCAAGCCTAGGGCGCATGCGCTACTTTGGCATGTACTAAATGGCATAGCGGCTTGGAAAGTGGCTAGCGGTGCGTGTTGGCATGTGCCAATGGAACGCACGACCATATTGGCCTAGGTTGCACGGTTTGCAAGCCTAGGGCGCGGGCGCTACTTTGGCATGTACTAAATGGCATAGTGGCTTGGAAAGTGGCTAGCGGTGCGTGTTGGCATGTGCCAATGGCACGCACGACCATATTGGCATAGGTTGCACAGTTTGCAAGCCTAGGGCGCGGGCGCTACTTTGGCATGTGCCAATGACATAGCGGCTTGGTAAGGAAAGTGGATAGCATAGCTAGGGCCAAGGCAGAGTGTGTTTGGCATGGAGCGGCTAGCTTGGGCTAGGTGTGGCTGACATGATTTTCCATTGGCACGGAGGTGCGGCTAGCATGGTTGGCATGCTTTGGCGCGTTTGGTGTGACTAGCATCGCTAGGGACAAGGCAGAGTGCGTTTGGCATGGCGCAACTAGCTTGGGCTAGGTATGGCTGTCATGATTTGCCATTGGCATGGAGGTGCGGCTAGCATGGTTGGCATGCTTTGGCGCGTTTGGTGTGACTAGCATAGCTATGGCCAAGGCAGAGTGCGTTTGGCATGGCGCGACTAGCTTGGGCTAGGTGTGGCTGGCATGATTTTCCATTGGCACGGAGGTGCGGCTCGCATGGTTGGCATGCTTTGGCATGTTTGGTGTGGCTGGCATGATTCTCCGTTGGCACATGTGCGGCTAGCATGGTTGGCATGCTTTGACGCATTTCGTGTGGCTGGCATGATTTTCCGTTGGCACATGGGTGCGACTAGCATGGTTGGCATGCTTTGACGTGTTTGGTGTGGCTGGCATGATTTGCCGTTGGCACAAGGGTGCGGATAGCATGGTTGGCGTGCTTTGGCGCGGTTGGTGTGACTTGCATAGCTAGGGCCAAGGCAGAGTACGTTTGGCATGGCACGGCTAACTTGGGCTAGGTGTGGCTGGCATGATTTTCCATTGGCACAAAGGGGAATTAGGGTTTCGCTCGTTGTAACCCTAATTTGAAAAAATACCCCCCATTAATTACTGACTATATGCATTAAGTGTTCTAATAAATATGTCACCGGTGACATTAGGTTATTCGGGGTTTTACGATTTTACCCTTTGTCTAAAAACCACCATCAACATTAAGTCCCCTGCTTAGCTCGGAACATGAGCTTTGTTGCAAGGTAAGCATAAGATGGTGAGAAACTAGCAAATCGTAAAGAGAATTGAGGAGGCTTGTCTGACCTTTTTATGGATAGGATTTGGAACCCTTGCCTTTAGAAGTTTTGCACAAATCGGGAGGCTGTCACGATTGGGAAGTAGCATCATTGAGAGACAGGAAGCTGAGCGGCATTGAGAAGTTGACGCAAGGTGGGGAAGTTGAGCGTGCTAGCTGGCGTGACTTGGGCGGTCATTGGGAAGTTGGCGCAATTGGTGGGACCGGTGCAATTGGGAGACTGGGAAGTTGGCACGATTGGTAGGAAACTGAGCGTGCTAGCTGGTGGGATCGGTCTTTATACGCACGATTTTGGTAAAGGGAAGTCCTTCCCTATTTCGGAATCTTCACGCCTATATATAGAATTCCTTCCTCTCATCTTGCACTTTGTTCTTTCATCCTTTCACGCTAGCGGCAGAGTCACGAAGAAAAACCGGCTTCCAAGTATGTTTTCCAATACTTCTCTTGTTTCCCTTTTTATATAGGTGCAAACCCTAACAATAGGCGTTTTTCTTTTATGATCCTTGCAATGATATTGTGCATATGATTTCTTGGCGTGCTTCTTGTAGAAAATATTATATATATGTACCCAAAGAAAATACTTCATATATGATTTGAACCCGTAGAAAAATGCTGCATATATAATTTTGAACCCGAAGAAGGATACTATAGGAGCATTCGAACCCGTAGAAAATACTGCGTATATAATTTTGAACCCGAAGAAGGATACTGCAGACATATTCGAACCCGTAGAATATACTGCATATATAATTTTGAACCCGAAGAAGGATACTGCAGACGCATTCGAACCCGTAGAAAATACTGCGTATATAATTTTGAACCCGAAAAAAATACTGTATATGAATCCCGAAGAAGAATACTGTATATGAATCCCGAATAAGAACACCGTATATGAATCCCGAAGAAAACTGCATATGCGCTTCATATAATTTCGAACCCATAGGAAATATTGCATATATGAATTTCGGACCTGAAGAAAATACTGCGCATGCAGTTTTGAATCCGTAGAGAAACACTTTTTTTTTGGTGCGGTTATGTGTCAGGGAGATAATTTCATCTTTCTCCGTTTGTTTTATGCAGATATCTTGTTACCAAATTGTTATGAAGAAATCCGATAAGATGTTACCTGAACAAAATTTCGCTTCATCGAAGGATGTTGATAATTCCAAACCAAAGACGGATGATGAATTCTTTGCCAAAACCCTCACCCCTGCTCGAAAGAATCATCCAGGTTTTGTGCCAATTTTTTTAACCGGTGGTGAAGATGAAAAGAGAGCACGTTCGGTTCGCCCAGAGAACACCATACGGTTTTATCTTCATAAAGGGGTATATTCTTCTTCCAACATTGATTTCAGGATGTGTCAAAGCCCATTGCGTTCTTTTGATAGATGGGTTGAGTTTATGGTGAGTAAGGAGCACATAAATACCAATTTGACTCGAGCGCAAATTATTGATGCTTTCAGATCTTCAGTAAGTCTCCAGATTAGGAAGGATATCCCGGTCTTGGTTGCTTTCATCTCTAGATGGTGTTCGGACACCCATACGATCATATGTATATGGGGTGAAATAACTTTCTCCTTGGAGAGTGTGGCCCTTTTGCTGAATCTTCCGGTAACCGGGAATCTTAACATCCAATTGTCTGAAGATGAGGAGCAGATGCGGGATGACCTTGCCGCTAAGCTGGGAGATTTTGCTCGAAAAGACTCTACTGCGAAGTCGAAGGATTCTGTTCGAAAAGAGGATGAAAGGTGCTTTTATAGCTGGTGGATATCTCAATGGTTTACGGACGAGCTGGAACCTAAACAGAAAAGCAGTGATCTTAACGTTGCAGCATTTTTGGCTCTCTGGTTGTCTAGAGACATTTTTGATGACGGTTCTGGCAAGAAGGAAATAAGACCAGAGTTGCTAGTGATTGCTGTGAAGTTGGCAAAAGGTGAAGTTCTTCCAATTGGCAAGCTATTACTTGTTTCCCTGTATGTGCATCTGGACCACCTAGTTGCGAACATGCGAGTTTCGAATGATTTCATGAAAGTGGATTCATATGTGCATGTTGTTTTTCTGCAATCCTGGTTATGGGAGCATTTCGAGAAGTACGCTCTGAAACCTTTTCCCTCGATTCCCGCGAGTTGGGATGGCTCCCGAATTCTTCGATGGGTGAACATGCGTCCAAGAGTTGGTGTGAGCTTGATTAGTCTTCTCGATAAGTCGCATGAAATCCGTCTTCGCCCATGGGAGCCGGTCCATAGGTCTGTGACTCAAATTGACACCTTTGCGTCTACTCCGAACATGATTTTGTCTTCTGACGTTAGTTTGAGTGTGGTGAAAACTTGTTTATTCAAAGCTGCCTGCCTGGTTATATGCCGTCTTTATTTATGGGGTCTTTCCGAATAGCTGCTTACAATATTGACCGTGCCGCTTGTCACATGGGTTTTGATCAAGAGGTGCCTCTTTCTTACCAGCTGGTGGATCCTAAGGATTAATTACGTGCCGCCCTAAATGCCAGTGCCCTTGAGCCGGGTATCCGCCTTTCCTTCTTTCAAATGGGAAGAGTAACTTCGATGACTTTTGGCTATAATGAGTTCTGGTGCGATGAGTTCATTATGATCCAAGATTTTGTAAATAACGTGGTGGAGAATGTTCGTTGTAAACCTTCCCTAGCAGTTTTGAAGAAGTATCCGATGTTGAGGGACCTCAAGAGAAAGTTTTCTGGAAATTCGGAAAGTCCCCAGGCGAAGGAACAGAGAACAAAGAATTGTGTTGGCGGGTTCCGGGCGGTTTCAAAGGATCCTCCTGCAGCTCTTGTGTCTTTCAGTTCTTCCAATGACCATGTATGTGTCGTCTCCTTGTTGGTTTGTCTTGAAAAACGTGAATTTCCACTGAAAATATGTGTCTTATTTCTACCAGGGCTTCGATAGTGTTAATGCTTTAACTGCCCTTGCATGTTTCTAGGAGGCGGCAATTCCTTCGAAGAATTGCAGCAGCACTGAGCCTTCTCGTAATGGTGATGAGCCAGAGAAAGAAGAAAGTTCGACAAGTGAGAGTGATTCTTCTGACAACACTGGTTCTTTTTCGGGAAGTGGTTCGGTGAGTTTCGCGCTTCTTTTTCCTTCTTCTTCCGCATTTTTTTTGAAAAATGTCTAACTCAGGTTTGCAGGAGGAATTCGGTTCGGAAGATGATTCTGGGGCGGAGCCACATGAAAACTTGCCTTTGGTGACAGCGACCGCTGCTGGTGACTTGGAGATGGGAGCTAGCCAATCGCCGAGCACAGATGTGGTTCAAACGGTGGATGATTCCCTGATGGTTGCTGCCATAGACATGGAAAAAGACCCTTTGCAAGTCGCGGGTCCAGTTGCAGGCGCTATTTTCGATCCCCCGTACTTGGTTCCTTACCCAGGTCATGTGCTGGTTGGCGGTTTCAGCGTGCTGGCTAAGTATGAGGCGTTGTATACCAGAATCTGGGAGAAACATGGACATATGGCCACAACCAAGAAAATCACTAGTCGGTTTGCCTTGGTTAAGCGTGTGGAAGAGGCTTTATCTTCCATCGAGGACATACGTGAGGTGACTGGCCACACCATTTCTGAAGACATCATTGCCGACTGGGAGCACCATCGCGACGTGTGTGTAGAAAATGAGTTCAACGCTTCGCGGTTTGTTGAAGGCCTTGCTAAAATCCAGAAGTCGAAAGATGCAGAAGTCAGAAGCCTTTATGCAGAGGATATTGCACGACAGGAGGTAGAAATCGAACAGCTTTCTAAGATGTTGACTATGAGGAGAGCGGCTCATGAAGATGCAAAGTTGACTTTCTCCAAGAAGATCAGACCTTTGTTGGATGATTTTCCTTGAATGTCTTATCTGTTAAACTTTCATTTAGTTTTTTTTTTTTTTTTTTTGAAAGACATACTGGATGTCTGGTTTAAAGTTCGACCATTTTTGATAGATAGCTGGTAGCTTTTGAGGATATTAGATTATTTCTGGGATGAATGGTTTCGATAATATAACTCTGATTATGCTTTGTGAAAGGGATATTGCTTTTATGAAAGTGTGTGCTAGCAATCGGCACAAGACGCAATAGTATGACGGTTTTACTAAGAACCCAACTTGCCCATTCTAAACTTACTCTCTTCATAGGTTTTTTGCTGCGAACACACCCCTTTTCATGAAAAAGGCGGCCTTGCTGGTAGCATCGCCAGAAAGTCCCCAATTGCTGGTAGCATCTTCAACGAGTCCCCAGTTTTCTCGTGCAGTCCTTACGACTGGTAACCGGGTTGTATGGTAGTTGAATTGGATTGAGTCGCCTTCCCCTACCATCATGACATATGGGTCGAAGAACGAGATCGACAGTCTGACATTATAGCTGATAGATCAATCCTCCCGCTGTGGTCGCCAATTGTTTATGGGTAAAAATCATTTCTATCGATTTTGGTAAATTCCGTAGGTGAGTGAGAAACTGGTTTAAACCCTAAACAAATTTCCTGCACGTGAGTACTTTCTATATTCGAGAGATCAATCTGTACAGGTCCGGCCTAAACCAAGAAATGGCCGTTCCAGACTTGCTTCAATCACAAAGTAGAGGAGAAGGGTTGATTTAGGGAGGATAGTGAAGAAAGGTTATGAGACCAGAGAGTTCTGGTTGGGTAGTGTCTCGACTTGTATCAGAAAAAGTAGAAGCTTAGGAAGCTTGCAAGAGATGTAAGCCTTTTGGGTGAGCTTGCAAAAGTTGCTTTCTCATAGTGTTGTATTTTTCTCCTGACCAAGACCTGTTATCTGGTAGAAAATAGGCGAGACCTATTTATACAAGTTGAGATTGAAACGTACCATGGCCTCATTATGGAAGGAAATAAAAGGTAGTTAAATTGGAGGAGGTGGTAACCGGCGTGTTTAAGAGTGAAAACGTTTTTCACTTTTATTTCCCCATTTAATTGACCGTTTTTATTCCTTTTCACGCTTTCTAAATACGAGCGTAGTGTACGCTGCATGGCATGACCGCCAAACCAAAACCCTGAGAAAGCATCCCCCAGTTTGTGTTGATATCTCGAGTGTTGGTTGCACCTTGAGTGCAAGTGGCACTTCAAGTGGCGCGTTTGGAATGTGCGGAATGCCTTGGTGGTAGGTTGCACGTTGAGGGAAAGTGGTCATGCCAAAGCTACTAGTGGCGCGTGTGGCATGTGTGAAATGCCTTGGTGGTAGGTTTCACGTTGAGTGCAAGTGGCCATGCCAAAGCTGCTAGTGGCGCAGGTGGCATGTGTGGAATGCCTTGGTGGTAGGTTGCATGTTGAGTGCAAGTGGCCATGCCAAAGCTGCTAGGGGAGCGTGTGGCATGTGCCAATGGCACGTGTGGAATGCCTTGGTGGTAGGTTACACGTTGAGTGCAAGTGGCAATGCCAAAGCTGCTAGGGGAGCGTGTGGCATATGCGGAATGCCTTGGTCGCGGGTTGCACTTGGAGTGCAAGCGGCAATGCCAAAGCTTCTAGGGGAGCGTGTGGCATGTGTGGAATGCCTTGGTCGCGGGTTGCACTTGGAGTGCAAGCGGCAATGCAAAAGCTGCTAGGGGAGCGTGTGGCATATGCGGAATGCCTGGTCGCGGGTTGCACTTGGAGTGCAAGTGGAAATGCCAAAGCTGCTAGGGGAGCGTGTGGCATGTTCCAATGGCATATGCGGAATGCCCTGGTCACGGGTTGCACTTGGAGTGCAAGTGGCAATGCCAAATATGCTAGGGGAGCGTGTGGCATGTGCCAATGGAATGTGCGGAATGCCATGGTCGCTCGTTGCACTTGGAGTGCAAGCGGCAATGCCAAAGTTGCTAGGTGAGCGCGTGGCATGTGTCAATGGCATGTGCGGAATGCCCTAGTCGCGGGTTGCACTTGGAGTACAAGCGGCCATGCAAAAGCTGCTAGGGGAGCGTGTGGCATGTGCGACTTGGTAAGGAAAGCTGCTAGTGGTGTGTGCTGACATGTGCTAATGGCACGCACGACCACTTGGGCCTAGGTTGCACGGTTTGCAAGCCTAGGGCGCGGGCGCTACTTTGGCATGTACTAAATGGCATTGCGGCTTGGAAAGTGGCTAGCGGTGCGTGTTGGCATGTGCCAATGGCACGCACGGCAATATTAGCCTAGGTTGAACGGATTGCAAGCCTAGGGCGCGGGCGCTACTTTGGCATGTACTAAATGGCATAGCGGCTTGGAAAGTGTCTAGCGGTGTGTGTTGGCATGTGCCAATGGTACGCACGCCAATTTGGCCTAGGTTGCATGGTTTGCAAGCCTAGGGCGCGGGCGCTACTTTGGCATGTGCCAATGACATATCGGCTTGGTAAGGAAAGTGGCTAGCATAGCTAGGTCCAAGGCAGAGTGCGTTTGGCATGGCGCGGTTAGATTGGGCTAGGTGTGGCTGGCATGATTTTCCATTGGCACGGAGGTGCGGCTAGCATGGTTGGCATGCTTTAGCGCATTTGGTATGACTAGCATAGCTGGGGCCAAGGAAGAGTGCGTTTGGCATGGCGCGATTAGCTTGGGCTAGTGTGGCTGGCATGATTTTCCATTGGCACGGAGGTGCGACTAGCATGGTTGGCATGCTTTGGCGCGTTTGGTGTGACTAGCATAGCTAGGGCCAAGGCAGAGTGCGTTTGGCATGGAGCGACTAGCTTGGGCTAGGTGTGGCTGGTATGATTTTCCATTGGCACGGAGGTGCGGCTAGCATGGTTGGCATGCTTTGGCGCGTTTGGTGTGGCTGTCATGATTTGTCGTTGGCACAGGGGTGCGGCTAGCATGGTTGGCATGCTTTGGCGCGTTTGGTGTGGCTGACATGATTTTCCGTTGGCACATGGGTGCGGCTAGCATGGTTGGCATGCTTTGGCGCGTTTGGTGTGGCTGGCATGATTTGCCGTTGGCACAAGGGTGCGGCTAGCATGGCTGGCATGCTTTGGCGCGGTTGGTGTGACTAGCATAGCTAGGGCCAAGGCAGAGTGCGTTTGGATGGCGCGTCTAACTTGGGCTAGGTGTGGCTGGCATGATTTGCCATTGGCATGAAGGGGAATTAGGGTTTCGCTCGTTGTAACCCTAATTTGAAAAAATACCCCCCCCCCCATTAGTTACTGGCTATATGCATTAAGTTTTCTAATAAATGTGTCACCGGTGACATTAGGTTATTCGAGGTTTTACGATTTACCCTTTATCTAAAAACCACCATCAACACTTGTATTATGATGTGGTCTTATTTTGCCTTCCTAAGTAAAGGTCTTATTTTTCCACCTCTTGTCATTGCGACAAAATCGCAGGATGTCTTTGCATTTTCATGCAAAAAACCACTTGATCTTGTCTTAACTTTTTTCTCTTATAATTTTTGTTGTGACAATATGATAGGCCTAAATATTCTTGCAAAAATAAAGCCCCATGACATTGTCGTCTTGCGATGAAATCGCAGGACGTCCTTACACTTTCATGTACTGACCCATTGATCTCATTTTATCTTTCTCTTTTGTATTATTTCCTCTTCAGGATTGTCGCAAAAATATGACAAGCCTAAATATTCTTGCGAAAATAAAGCCTTATGACATTTGCGTCTTAAGACACTTATCAGCTCCCTAATGGAGGGTGCCGCCCTTATCTCCCCCTGTTTGCCACTTCAAGGAGACGTACTTATGCTATAAAAGGCTAGCTACACCCGTCCAGTCTTGACAACAACCAGTTGTTTTCGCAGCCTCTTATCCCTTTTGCCTATATAGCTTATGATTACGAGACTGCACCCTGAGTGGGGTTTTCTTTAGGCCGAGTGCATCATAGCCAAGACTTGTCAAGAATGGCATGGTATGCTTCAGATGTCCCGGGCACTCTTGACTCAACCATGTACCTCGGCGCCTTGGTCATATTCTGCACTCATTAGGAGAGTCCTTATTACCCTAGTCGCCCAACTTAAGTCATATGCTTAAGTTGAGAATCCAAGGTGCCTCTCCTGGATGGGTTTTCATTGACCCAAAATCTCCATGACTCAGGTTCCAGTAGCGCTGTAACCTTTTCACTAAGCCATGCAATAGGTACCCCCTTCTATGACGCACTTTAGGTCTTATATTTGCCTCTTGCGAAATTTTGATTTCGCGAACTAGGGTGCACGCCATAATAGGTTCGCCCCATTCTGATTGTTCTGATTATTTTATTTTTGCATTTCAGATCTTATTGTAATTTCTCAATTCTCGTCTTTGTCATTCCATAACATGCATTTTTTTGAAATTTTTTGTAACAAATCAGCCACACATTTTTCTTTCTTTTCTCATTTTTATTCTGATATAAAATTCTAAGTTTCTTACCTTTGCTGCTTTCTGCCTCTGCATCATTGATATTTTTTGCATCTTTTTTGCTTTTTGCGAATGTTTCGCTACTTCCTATTTTCAGCAAACATTTACTTCACAATATTTCTTCTTTTCTCTTCTCTACTGCATCAACCATCAATCTCTCACTTCTCTTCTTTCATTTGATGTTATATCTCCAATTCTTTTTCTCTGTAGTTCGTTCTTCGCATGACTCAACATCAATTTCATAACACTTCTTTCCCTCAATCCAATCTCCTTTTATAATTCCAATTCAGATTGGATGAGGGAAGTTGATGCACTGATGAAATGTCGATACTACGCCTAGAATTCCATGTAGCCAAGGTCTGCTAATTGTTTATGGGTGAAAACTATCTCTGCCGGTTTTGGTAATTTTGGGGTGTGTGGATGAGAAATGAGTTTAAACCTTAAACAAATGCACTGCACGGTGAGTGCTTGTAGATTCAGAAGATTAATCTGTGCAAGTCCGTCCTAAACCAAGAAATGGCCATTCCAGACTTGTTTCGGTCACAAAGTAAAGGAGATGGGGTTGATCTTAGGGAGGGACGCGAAGAAGGTGTTGATATTGTGAAGGTGTTGGCTATGTATGACTTGTATTAGAAGGATGAACTGGCTTGCAGGATGTAAGCTATCAGTTCCGGTGTTTAAACACGATTGTATCAACACTTGCCTCTGTTGTCTTGTCTTTTTTGAAAAATAGGATGGAGAACCTATTTATACAAGTCTTTTATCCTAACCCTAGTATCTCTTGGGAAGTGGAGAAAGTGGAGTGATGGAGTAATGTGTTAGTGTCACATGACCAGGCTTTCCCACTTCTCCCATCATCACTAACCGTCCATGACTTCCTGACACGTTCTTGTGATGGCGCATTGTGCGCTGCACACTGTAAACTTCCAGACTAATACCCCAGTATGTATCCCCCAGTTTGTAACATGATTGATGTCTCGAGTGTGTGAATCATGGGACCTACATAAAATAGCATATGTAATGCTAGATTGAATAACTGCGTTATTCAGGAAGTCGATACCTGTGAAGTATCGTGCGTATTCTGTGAAGGTACTGCATCGAGTGCATCCATCATGTATGAAACATCGTTGTTTGAGCGTCTCAAAATAGCCTCATATCCTGCCTACTTCATGTGATGGTTTGGAAGTTGCGCCAGCAAGTCCTTCCTCGACCGACCACATGGTGTGGTAGAGTGATGGATGATGATCACCTTGATGCCGCACTGACCAATTAACTCCTGACAAGGGCTGTATAACCAATCCGGTGAAGTTGAACGGACGAGATGATCTTTGAGACACTCATCTGCGACCGTTGGTGAAATTTAGGTTTTGGGAAAAGGTGCGCAAACACCACTTTTCAGCTTGGTTGAATCCAAGCTTGGGACATGGTTTTGGTATGGCCGGTCGGTCACGTATGTTGACGGCATGCCGGTATACATGTTCATACCTAACTGTCCCGTGGAAGTGTGATCTGGGCCACTCAATTTATCCAGCGAAGTTGAGTGGTCGAGATCAATTTGCGACAAAAATCTGGTACCGCAAAATCCGCGCATCATGCCAACTTCAGGCGCGCGTTTCAGGACAACCAGGCTTGGTTGGTCCTGGACGATCGGTTCGGCGTGTGGGTGGTAGGCTGGTGTTCACGCACATACCCTAACATCCCATAGAAACATGATCAAAGCCAATAAATTTGTCCGGCGAAATCGAGTGGCCAAGATTAGTTTGCAATTTGGGAGGTGCGGCCATGCTTATTTTGGGCACACGAATCGAGGTGTATAGCCAAGTTCGGTCTTGGTCGGTTGGGTGTGGAGATAGGTGGTCCCGCAGTGATCGTGTTGATACTTATCGGACCTGCTTAGCCTATTCCTGGACCCTCCATCCGATCAAGAGAAGATGGACGCTCGTGATCGCGAAACAAACCCTAGTTAGGTTATTGCCGTCCTTATGTCACACCTGGTTTAGAGCGCACGAATCAAGGTGACCAACTATAGTTTGTCCTGACCGATCAGTCAGGTATGCAGGTGGGCCCACCGTGATTGTGTTAACATGCTCTGGGCCCTTTGAATCTACATCTACACCCTCCATCTATACCTGCGAAGATGGATGGTTGAGACTGTTTTGCGACACATGTAATGTGCCGCAAACCCTAATTTAGGGCTTCCGTCCATACTGCTTTGGTTTGGACGTTTTGGTAAGCTAGGACAATCTTTCGGGGAGGCCGACCATGCGGGGCCCGCGTTGGTTCGACAGTGGATATTCCATACCTGCTTGGGGGTTATGGAATCGATTTGGGCCATCCAATCATGCTGGGGGAGTTGGATGGTCGTGATCATTTCCAGACTGATACGGACAGCCCGAATGCTCAATCGGGCTAGTATATCACACCGAGAGTTGCTCAATCGGGCTAGTATAACACACCGAGAGTTGCAACTGACAGACGGTATTTCGTACATGCTTTCATTATAATGCTTGGAGATTCGTGTTGCTCTGCTGAGAGCAACACTCAGTCGTCATGCCACACTGATAATGAGTACAAGAAATACAAGGCTGGTTATGCATTAATTAATAATGTTGTAAATTCACAGGGTATATGTGATTGTTGCTACATGCTTCAACCTGGATGAATTTAGTGTATTTAATTCACATAATGGGATTGTTGCCACATGCTCCATCCTAGGTGAATTAGTAAAGTGAAGAAGTATTCAACACTTATTAATGGCTTTATCTTTTACAAGATGTTAGCGTATAATTTTTGGCTTTTACAATTTTAAACTTAAATGAAAATCCACCATCATTATTAAGTCCCCTGCCTAGCACATAATGGTTACACTATTGTGGGGTAGGCATGAGATGGTGACAAATTTGTACACTGAAATGACCAAGCTAAAGTGATTGCATATTTACCGGATAGGTCGACATCGTCAGGCGTTTCCCCGGGAGTCCTGATTAGGGTTGTGAAGGAAGCAGTACTTGATCCGGTGAGTCGCTTTGGTTTCCTTTGTACACATATGGACAGAGCTTGGTCCCTTCCTTGGGTCAGGTGTACTCCTTTACATCATACAACAGCTTTTCTCAGATGTATCCGATAAGCATCGTTGATTGTTATCCCGAAATAGTAGCCTTCATAGGTGGAAAGTAAAGACTTCTTTTCTCCTGGGATTCTGTCGACTTGCGAGATTATAAATAATCATCTCACGTAGTCGTTCCTTTTATATCTCAGGTACTTCTCCACATTTATCTGATCTTCTGATTGACTGATTGATTTTTTTTTTTTGGTGTTCATAACTTCTTCTCTTTGCAGTTTATTATGGAAGCGGTGGACTACCATCCTGTCACCTCTCCATAAAGAAGCTTTGAAGTTGACAAGCCTGAAACCCATGTGCACGAAGAAGTAATGGCTAAGATTGATCTTCCACTTCGTGAAGTCGGCCGTACTATACATGGAATGTCTATTTTTCACCTGCGTATTTCCAGGGGACGCATCTGTGCACTTTCAGCTGCGATTGACATGAAGGAGCGGTGGAGGCGTGAGTAAGCATTGCAAGCACTAGTAAGTGCAAGGGCAGAGATATTTTCAGTGCGGTTGAAGAGATGGAGGGTTGAGCATAAACGACCTCTAAATGAAGATAAGTGCAATTACCCAATCCAGGATGGCGTGATAATTCTCGATTCCGACACAGACGAACTTGAACGTTTGAAATCAATCGGCATGACTCCTGATATTATTGTGGCCTTTGATGCTCCTACTAATGATATTGGGATGGAGTGCGTTGCTGCGGAAACGTTTGATGCAGAAGATGATGCAGATCCGAAGGGAGGATCATCACCTGCGAAAACGTCTGATGCAGAAGCTGAGGCAGATCCGAAAGGAGGAGTATCAACAGGTGATGACGTTGAAGCAGAACTTGATGGTGGTGAAGGCGCGGTCGACCCTCTCGACGACTAAAACCTCTTTTCTTCTTTCCAAGCATATTCCGTAATTTGTGAACATCTTCCTTGTACTCAGTGACAGCCGAGTTCAAGATTTTCTTCTATTTGATTGTTTAAATAAAGTTTTTTGCTTTATAGCCCTTTGTCCTGTGTTCCCGATGCAAGATCCTCCTGGACTTGCTGGGGTGAGTGTCTCAAAGCTTCTTCCCTTCCCGCGCATATCTTTTCCCTCAATTCTTTTCAGGATGTTTTTTTTTTGTTGCTTATGGTTTCTTTCCTGACCTGCTCTAGTGGGTTGATTTAGGATGGACTTTGTGTCTTTAGGGTAAAGAGGTTCTCAGATGGAAATAACACTTCAATTAATTTGAAATTTGAAAATTGAAACCCTAATTATGAATGCAAGTATTACAATCATTTTCTAAAGGAATTACAAATATGATGTGAAACTATAAAGGGAAACATGTCAGAGGAAGTAGCACAGCGTCTTAAAGTGAGTAGGATGCTGGAAAGTGATAGTACATCGCATTAAGTACGATAGGGTTTGAGCCACCGCGAGTGAATTGTTACGCATTCTAGATTGTCAGCGTTGATGAGTTTACAGTAGCCGCCTAGGATGACATATGCTACCAGGTATGGTTCATCCTTCTTCTTGGTGGGTGAATCAGGTGAGGTAGCCATTTTCACCGTAATGCTTACGACATTGAATGCGGTTGTCTTCGTTACTAGGTCTCCAATTCCGAATGGGTTTGGGCGTGTAGACATCAGGGTCTTGGTTTTGTCGTCTTTGATCGAGACAGCTTCTAGACTCCTAATAAACTGTTTGAAGGGGCCGACCTCCCATTAGCATCTCTTAGCCAAGGTTGGTTTTTTGGCCAGAGCCAGTCTTCAGGACTTATCAGAATGAGGGGAGGTTGGTTGTAAAGTGTGTTGCATGATGAGACTTACTTGAGATCGGAATCTTTCAATGTATGCTGACAGGCTCTCTCCGGGAAGTTGTTTCACATTGGCAAGTTGCTGGTACGGCAACAGACAATCATCAGATCCAGAAGGCGTGTTGGAGATTCTTTCAGGTATCGAAACCGGTAGAGGATAGACTTCTAGTATTGCCTTGTTGTCGTGCATCCAGGAGCGTCCTAGGATCATGTCGTATTTGGGATGATCTTTGACTATATAGAACTTTGCTTGTGTCGAGGCATCACCCAATTTGACTTCAAGATCGATGTATCCATATGCATATCTGATTTCTCCTCCTGGATCCTTAACCACAGTTGGGTGACGAGTAGCTTCCTGCTTCAAAATATTTGTTTCTCTCAAGGTCTTGACAATAATAATGTTAAATTAGAAGGCCGTATCAATCAACGCGCTATCGAACTCAACGTCTCTCAAACGAGTGACGGTTAGGAGTCCCCAGTTTCCTTTGCTCGCGTCTTTCAGGAAAGACTGGGGTTCTTGGACTGCTTATGGATACAAACGCCTGCCTGATACAATGCGGTTAAGAGCCGTCAATATGTCTTGACGCTGTCCCTTGGAGAAATACAAGATTTCACACAAGTGATCCATCATAGATTGTACAGTCTTGCGAACAGAATCCACATAAATCATACAGTTCTTGATAGGAAGAGGATATCTATGAACACCTTCGTTTCCAAGTTGGAGTTCTCCTGTCTTTATATTTTCTTTGAAGATTTGTTTCAGCCTGTTACAATCTTTGGTTGGATGGTGAATGAATCTATGGTAGCAACAATATTTAGGAACCGCCATGTCTTTCTCAGTTGGAGGACGTCTGATAGGAGGCAGCTTGATGGCATCGTCTTGGATCCATGCTTCTAAGAGTTCTATCACTTCATTCATGGGGAAAGGAAAACCTGTATCTTCGGTGTCTTGTGTAGGAGTTTTGTCCGCTCCTTTCCGATATGAAGTCTTGTGTGCCGGGGATGCCCGCTTGGTTTGTTGTTCCGTCGCTGAAGCTTTCCTTTTTTGTCCTCCGCCCACTACAATCACAGAAGGACCAGTGTTGTATTGCTTGTTCGTGAGATGCCTGCTTCCTCTACTTTCACGTGAATCTTCACTTTGAACAACTCTGGTTCTTTCTAGCAATGCTGGTGCAGTTGTTGCTGAACGTTTGGCAACATCATGGAGTTCAGAGAACGTTTGAAAGCCTAGATTCTCTAATAGAGTGTGGTATATTGGTATCATCCCATTGATGCACAACTCCACCAATTGTCGTTTGGTGACGTTCGGGTCATGACAATCCAGTGCTTGGGTTCTGAACATCTTAACGAATTTATTGAGATGCTCGTTGTTCCGCTGAAGAATTCTTCCCAGATCTGAAAAGGTGATCTGTTCAGACACGAAGAAATACTTTCTGTAGAAAGGACTGACCATCTCGTTCCAATTGGATATGTTGTTAGGTGCGATGTTGTTGTACCATGTGTACGCCCTCCCCATAAGTGACTTTGAGAATTCTTTTAGGCGTAGAACATGATTGTATTCATGTTCCCCCAAGGATTCCAAAATTGAGAGAATGTTCACGAGCATTACTGGTACCGTCGTAGAGGGAAAATTGGGGAGAGGTGTAACCTCTTGGAAGAGGAATTCGTTGCACATCTTGAGGGTACGGCGGCTGGTGCTGGTGTATATCCGTTCGGTCCCCTTTGCCTCGGTTTTGGAGAAGTCATTCCAGGTCCTCGTGTGTGATGAAGTTGGATGGTTGGATCCTTTCTCTTGGGCGTTCAGGAGAAATGCGAGTTTCTTCATCCGTGTGGGACTGGATGGAAACGTTTCCCCCGGGTTGTCGTGAACCTTGTGGTAATCATCCAGTCAGAGTTTTGAGGAAAGTGAGTTCCTCTTTCTAAGTTGCGGCCATATCCGTTTGAGTCTTAGCCAATACTTCCTGCTTCTTCATAAAGTATGCAATGGTAATGGGCGGTGGTCCTCCTCTCGTCCCTCCAGATCCTCGTCCTGATGAAGGAGTGAAAGTTATTGCTCTGGTGACTACCGGAGGTGTTACACTTGAGGAGATACCAGGATTTGCGGCTGCTCTGGCTCTGGTGATGGGAGGTGTTACACTTACTGGAATATTTCCTACTACGCTGGCACTGATGGTAGAAGTGACATCTCCACGAGATGTATTGACCACGGTAGCTCCACTGGCAGGTACATCGACACCGGGAGTGTTATCCACACTAGCTCCATCAGAATTGATTGTTGATCCAGACCTGAGTTCCACCATCTTGAAATGAATTGCTCATTGAATTGGTTCTAAGATCTACCCTTTTTGGAATTGATAAAATTGAATCAGATTTCAAAGAAATTGACTTTACAACCGAGAGATTAACCTCCCACTGTGGTCGCCAATTATTTATGGGTGAAAACTATCTCTGCCGGTTTTGGTAATTTTGGGGTATGTGGATGAGAAATGAGTTTAAACCTTAAACAAATGCACTGTGCGGTGAGTGCTTGTAGATTCAGGAGATCAATCTGTGCAAGTCCGGCCTAAACCAAGAAATGGTCGTTCCAGACTTGTTTCGGTCACAAAGTAAAGGAGATGGGGTTGATCTTAGGGATGGAAGTGAAGAAGGTGTTGAGATTGTGAAGGTGTTGGCTATGTATGACTTGTATTAGAAGGATGAACTGGCTTGCAGGATATAACTATCAGTTCCGGTGTTTGAACACGATTGTATCAACACTTGCCTCTATTGTCTTGTCTTGTTTGAAAAATAGGATGGAGAACCTATTTATACAAGTCTTTTAGCCTAACCCTCGTATCTCGTGGGAAGTGGAGAAAGTGGAGTGATGGAGTAGTGGAGTAATGTGTTAGTGTCACATGACCAGACTTGCCCACTTCTCCCATCATCACTAACCGTCCATGACCTTCCTGACACGTTCTTGTGATGGCGCATTGTGCGCTGCACGCAGTAAACCGCCAGACCAATACCCCAGTATGTATCCCCCAGTTTGTAACATGATTGATGTCTCGAGTGTGTGGATCATGGGACCCACATAAAATAGCATGTAATGCTAGATTGAATAACTGCGTTATTCAGGAAGTCGATACCTGTAAAGTATCGTGCGTATTCTATGCAGGTACTGTATTGAGTGCATACAGCATGTATGAAACATCGCTGTTTGAGCGTCTCAAAATAGCCTCATATCCTGCCTACTTCATGTGATGGTTTGGAAGTTGCGCCAGCAAGTCCTTCCTCGACCAACCACATGGTGTGGTAGAGTGACGTATGATGATCACCATGATGCCGCACTGACCAATTAACTCCTGACAAGGGCTGTATAACCAAGCCAGTGAAGTTGAACGGACGAGATGATCTTTGAGACACTCATCTGCGACCGTTGGTGAAATTAGGGTTTTTGGAAAAGGTGCGCAAACACCACTTTCCAGCTTGGTCGAATCCAAGATTGGGACATGGTTTTGGTATGGCCGGTCGGTCGGTCATGTATCTTGACGGCATGCCGGTATACATGTTCATACCTCACTGTCCCGTGGAAGTGTGATCTGGGCCACTCAATTTATCTGGCGAAGTTGAGTGGTCGAGATCAATTTGCGACAGAAATCTGGTGCCGCAAAAGCCGCGCATCATGCCAACTTCAGGCGCGCGTTTCAGGATAACCAGGCTTGGTCGGTCCTGACCGATCGGTTCGGTGTGTGGGTGGTAGGCTGGTGTTCACGCCCATAATCTAACATCCCATAGAAACATGATCTAAGCCACTAAATTTGTCTGGCGAAATCGAGTGGCCAAGATTAGTTTGCAATTGGGGAGGTGCGACCACGCTTGTTTTAGGCGCGCGAATCGAGGTGTATAACCAAGTTCGGTCTTGGTCGGTTGGGTGTGGAGATATGTGGGCCCGCAGTGATCGGGTTGATACTTACCGGACCTGCTTAGCCTATTCCTGGACCCTCTATCCGATCAAGAGAAGATGGACGCTCGTGATCGCGAAACAAACCCTAGTTAGAGTATTGCCGGTCGTATGTCACACCTGGTTTGGAGCTCATGAATCAAGGTGACCAACTATAGTTGGTCCTGACCGACCAGTCAGGTATGCAGGTGGGCCCACAATGATTGTGTTAACATGATATGGGCCCTTTGAATCGACATCTACACCCTCCATCTATACCTGCTAAGATGGATTGTTGAGACTGTTTTGCGACACATGTAATGTGCCGCAAACCCTAATTTAGGGCTTCCATCCATACTGCTTTGGTTTGGACGTTTTGGCAAGCTAGGCCAATCTTTTGGGGAGGCCGACCATGCGGGGCCCGCGTTGGTTCGGCAGTGGATATTCCATACCTGCTTGGGGGTTATGGAATTGATATGGGCCATCTAATCATGCTGGTGGAGTTGGATGGTCGTGATCATTTCCAGGCTGATACGGACAGTCCGGATGCTCAATCGGGATAGTATAACACACCGAGAGTTGCTCAATCGGGCTAGTATAACACACCGAGAGTTGCATCTTGTACGGGTATTTCGTACATGCTTTCATTATAATTCATGGAGATTCGTGTTTCTCTGCTGAGATCAACACTCATTCGTCATGCCGCACTGATAATAAGTACAGGAAATACAAGGCTGGTTATGCATTAATTAATAATGCTGTAAATTCACAGGGTATATGGGATTGTTGCTACATGCTCCGACCTGGATGAATTTCGTGTATTTAATTCACAGAATGGGATTGTTGCCACATGCTCCATCCTAGGTGAATTAGTAAAGTGAAGAAGTATTCAACACTTATTAATGGCTTTATCTTTTACAAGATGTTAGCGCATAATTTTTGGCTTTTACAATTTTAAACTTAAATGAAAATCCACCATCAACACCAATTAAGGCATTGTACGGTGACTCCACGTCGACAACACAAAACAGAATTTCAGTAGATATTCCTTTCAATGGAATTCACATAGTGACTTCACCTTTAGGTTTATTAGCAGTTCCGTTAAAACCATAGATTTTGTAAGTTGAAGGTATTAAATCTTCATCTTTTCCACCCATAGTTTTATAAGCATGATAGAACATGATATCTACGGAACTTCAGTATCAATTAAAACTCTGTTGATTTCCCATGAATCCTCAGCTTCATCATCTTCATTATCACTTGGTTTTGGATTAATATCTAATTTCACCACCAATGGGTTTTCATGCATTTCTCCACCTTCAGGTACTTCTTCCGCGGTGAAGGAAATAGTCTGTTTTTGCCATTCTTTTAACGGCGAGACCTTCGCAATGTTTATTATTTCTCTCCCATCAGCATCTCTTGCGAAAACTCTGCTCAGAAAATTGTCGTGAAAGTATTCAATTGTTTTGTATGAATGAACAATAGAGTTACAAAACAGATTATTCGCTTTTGCTCCAACTTCTATTACAAATGTTTCTCCTCCTTTTGTCGTATTAACTCTGCGAATTTCTGGTGGAGGTGGTAATGGTTGAGATTGAGGTTGTCCCATGATAAAATGATTTAACTTTCCCTGATATATCATCCTGAGTATGATTCTCTTTATATTCCTGCAGTCATTTGTTGAATGTCCATGAAAATGATGGTAAGAACAAAATTGACTTCGGTGATTTGGAGGTGGCTCTTTTCCCATGTTCCAGGGTGCTGGTACATTTTCCATCAAGATTATTGCTTCCCATATTTTTTCTATACTAGTATTCAGAGGTGGCATTTTAATCTCTTCCCATATCATCTTATGATTTCCTTGGCTTCTGTGATAGTTTTGCCTTTGACCTCCATATGTTTCTTGCGGCTGATCAAGTCTTGGAATTTTGTTGTTTCCACCTCGGATATAGAAGTTTCTTTCTCTCTCAAATTCTTCTTGGTCGCGACTTCCCATAGCTACTATTTTCTGCTGACTACTCTCTATTATCCTCTCTTGTTGTCCTTGCGAAGTGCTCGCCACTGTGTTTATCAACTTGGGTAACAAGATTACGTTCGCTGCTTTTGAACTTGTGTTCACAACTAGGTATGATTCCATCTTATTCTGTTTTTCTTCAAGAGAAATATACTCTTCCTGAAGCTCTCGCAATTCAGTCAATGTGATCGTGTTCTTGACTCTGAAAATTTGAATATACAACAGGTTAGTTGCGAACATTACATTAATAAATGATAAAATGAGATATCTCTCATCCACATGACCAGCCATTTCACTACACATTGTCTTCCATCTTATGGTTAAATGCTTCAAACTTTCACCAATTATCTGCTTTAACCCAAATACATCTTCAATCCCAGGTCGTGAAGAATTATTACTTATATATGCTCCTAAAAATGTAGTTTTCAAATGATTGAAAGACGTTATCGTATTCTTGGGTAACCCTTCAAAGCATTTCAAAGCCTCTCCTATTAAACTGGATGTGAAATACTTGCACAATACAGCATCATGATTTTCCCACTGTAGCATACGTCTCACATGAGCTTTAATGTGTTGAATTTCATAAGTTGTCCCATCAAAGATGCTAGTTAACGCAGGCAGGTTACACTTTGGGGGTATTCCTCCTAATTGTACTTCTTGTGTGAATGGATTTTTTGCAGCTTCTTCTATAGCTTGTCTTCTGCCTCCTTCTTTTCTGTTATTTAGCATTCCTCTCATCTCCGCTAGTTCTTTTAAGATTTGATCATTTATTCCAGGATTTTGGTTCATTGGTCTCTTTAATTCTGCTTCTCTTCTTCTACGTTCATGTCTGTCATGTCTTGCGAAATTTTGATCTTCTTATTCATTATTTTCTTCTCGTCTATCCCTGCGATCTCCTCTTTCATCTCCTTCTTGAATTCGCACATGATTGTACCTCTCATTTTCTCCTTTACGATTTTGGTCATTCCTTATCAATTCTCTTTGTTGCCTTTCATCTCTCCTTTGTATTCTATCATATTCTTCATTGATATTTCCATTATTGCGATTTTGTTCACGTCTTCTTTCTCGATTATCATGATTGTTCTGGCGTATTACCTCTTGGAGCTCTTGTTCCTCCACTTTTGCTCTCAACCTTTCCCTTTCGCAAGCTAGACGTGCTTGTTCGGCATAATGTCTCTCGATTTCATCTTCAATCACTTGTTGATTTTTTTGAATTTCTCTCCCATGTAATATTATCATTCATTCTTCCTGATTATCTTCGCTATCTTTATTATTTCGTTCCTGACGTCACCTATTCTTCTAACTCATGTTATTTTGTCCATTTTGAAGAATTTCGCCTTGTGGGATGTAACGATCTTCAATTATTTCTCTTCTTTCGCGACGTTCTTCATTTGAATTTTGTATTTCTTCTCGATCTCTTTTTCCAATATTTACCATAGGCAAATCTCACCTCACTTCTAATTGATCTTGAGCTTGATCTTGTAGTACTTCTTGACCTTCTATTATGTAATCTCATGTTTTCCATCCTTAATTCATGATTTTGCCTTGTCAAATTTGCGCGTTCTTCTGCTTATAACTTCCTCTCTTCATGTATTCTTTGTCTCAATGCCTCTAATGCTTCAATTCTTTCATCTCCATGGATTATTCCTCCAACTGCTTCCTGGTCTCTCTCTTCTTGTCTATCATTTCTTAATTATTACTCTTCTTCCACTTCTTCTGCTGAATCCGATCGCCAAGTGTGTACACTCACTCTATCATAATCCACAGTTCTATTTTGTATTGGCATATGCTGAGTTGGTTGTTGAACCTGATTTTCTCCATTGTTTCTTGTGTTCATTCTTGAAGATTCCACAATTTTATTTCTTCCTTCTCCAGTAAGCCTCTTACTCCTTCTAATAGTTGTTGGTTGTCTTGAAGCATTTCTTCTTCTAGCCATATTTTCAATCTTAATGAACTGTTGAAAAAAATATGAAATTCTTCACCAATTACTCCAAATTCCTTCAAATCACAATTCAATCAGAATTTCTTCAACCAGTTTACCCATCAGATCCCTGTTTCTAGCGCCATTATGTAGTTGTAGGAAATCCTACAATACATCCCTCACAAGAATTTATAGCAATCAACACATTTTTTAAGATCAATATCAATACTTTTTATTAATTGAATCTAGAAATTTTACCATAAGGAAATGAACAAGAATACAATACTGTTTTGGATTTTCTCTCTCTTCAAAACTTTCTCAACACTCCAAAAATTATTTCTCACACTCTTACACCTATTCATCTCTTTATATAGGGTATTACATAGTGGATGACAGCTAAGTTGACCTTTATTTTCGGATCTGACTTGCGGTATTGTAGTTGCGGATTATCTCACAACTACACCCTCATAAGAATCCATTAAAATGATTCCTAAATCTAACTAATTTGATATGAAACTAAGAATTAAAGTACTAAAATTATAAAAAGAGACACAGAGATTTTTACGTGGTTCGATCAATGTGATCTACATCCACGGTGCTTCACTAGTGATTGTATGTAATTACATGATTTTACAATTGAGACTCCATTAATGAATATTTGGAGCTCTAGAATTTTGGGGAAGAAGATGATCAAGAAAATAAAATCTCTCCTAATATTTTCTCTCTCCTCCTAAAATTATTCCTCTCTCTAAAAATTATCTCACCTTCTTCTCATGCCTAAATGGCTATTTATATGATCTTACAAAAGATGACAGTTGTGTTGTCCCGCCATTTAGGATTTGAGAATTATCTTGCGAACCTTCGTAAGTTCACTTCGCGAACTTCTTTTGCTTTCCTCGTGATTTCCTTTGCTCGCAAAATGTTCTTTGTTCGCAAGATTTCTTTTCTCTCCACAATTTCGTAAGTTATCATTTGTTGTGATATTCCGCTCCTACATCTTGCCTCTTTTTTCTTAAATATTGCTTGAAGAGCGATCTTTAAGAAAAAATCCGTTGTAGTAGTCTTTGATCTTTGTTGATGAAGGAACGAGCAAAAGAATACTAGTCTTGAAAAGTATATACTTGCCTCTATTCTTTTGCGAAGTTCTGAAGCTTTTAAGAAGTAATTAGAAGTATCATCTTGCGAAGTATGAAGTACCCTTAAAGAAGTATGAAGTATAAGAAATATAAAATATCCTTGAAGAAGTATAAGAAGTACTCAATCCTCGAAATATATAAGAAGTATGAAGTATCCTTAAGAAGTATAAGAAGTATTTAATCTTCGAAATATATAAGAAGTATGAAATATCCTTGATGAGGGTGATAAATATTGCCTCTGTTCATATGAAATTATTATTCCATTTTTGGTGAGGATTCTTGCTGAGAAGATAAAGAACATAAAAATATTTTCTTGGGTATTCATAGTTGCCTCTGTTCTTTATCTACGAAGGAAAATCCTTGATAAAATGTTGAATAATTAAATTGCGTCTCTATTCTTATGTTTCCTCTGCCTCAAGTGATAACCCTACTAACTTCTGAATTTTTCTGTGAATTTCTGGGGTTTTCTGCGAATTTCTGAACTTATGAATAGTGCTGCGAATATACTGTTGCGAATATACTGTTGCGAATGTAAAATTTTGTAAAATACTTGTGCGAATATAATATTTATGTAATGATTATGTTATGAAAGGTGTATGTGATGCTTATGCCATAAAATGTTTATGCAATGCTTTTATGATGCAAATATGATGCTTGAATGATGCGAATATGATGCTTGTATGATGCAAATATGATGCTTGTATGATGCAAGTATGATACTTGTATGATGTTAATACTTATCTATTATAATGCATAGCTAATGTTTGTGTTACTTAGCTCATTTTGCTGCAGTAAAATTGATATATCTTTGAATTGCCTCTATTCATATAATCATCTTCGCAAGTTCATTTGTGTACTTTCGCGAATGAAATCGCCTCTTCTGGTATGACTTCGTGATATATATTTGTGTAAGAATTATTCAATGATCTTGATGGGATTGTATTCTTTGTTAGGACTTCATGATATATCTTCTTGTAAAAATTCTTCAATGATCTTGATGGGATTGTCTTCTTTGTCAGAACTTCATGATATATCTTCTTGTAAAAATTCTTCAATGATATTGATGGAATAAACTTCATTAATTGATGTGGTCTTATCATGCCTTCCTAAGTAAAGGTCTTATTTTGCCACCTCTTTTGTGATAAAATATTTGTGTTTGCGATAATATGACAAGTTTGAACATTCTTGCGAATATACAACCTCGTGACATTATCGTCTTGCGATGAAATCGCAGGGCGTTTTTACACTTTCATGTAATAACCCATTGATCTCATCTTAACTTCTTTGTTTCATTCTGCGAGTTCTTTTTGTATGTTTTCCTTCTCTCTCTCTTTTTTTTTCTTCTTAGAATGCTCGCAGAACTTCATTTGTTGCACAAATATGACAAGCCTTTATGTTTTCGCAAACAAGAAGCCTCGTGACATTTGCGTCTTATAGCACATATCAGCTCCCTAATGGAGGGTGCTTCCCTTTATCTCCCCCCTGGTTGCCCCTTCAAGGAAGTGTACATCGACCATACAAGGTTAGCTCTTCCCATCCGGTTCTGCCAACAACCAGCTTTTGATCGCAACCTCTTATCCTTTTTTCCTATAGGGCTTATAGTTACGAGGTTGCACCCTATGGGGTATCTTTGGGCCAAGTGCATCATTTGCCAAGACTTTTCAAAAATGGCAGATGTGGTTCAACCTCACCCGGCACTCTTGACTCAACCGTGTACCTTGGCGCCTTGATCGTTTTCTGCACTTCTTGGGAAAGACAGTATGCCTTAGTCGCCCAACCTAAATCCTCTTACACCGCATTTTATATTGCGTAATGTCGCTAGATTAGGTGAGAATCCAACGTGTCTAACCCGGATAGGTACCCCATTATTGGGTTGTACCCCTAAAATTTTACCATGTACTAAGGGCCCTTGGTGGTGTTCCTAATTACCCTTAGCCACGTTTATAGGTACCCCCTTAAATGACGTACTTTAGGACTTTGCCTCTTACGAAATATAGCTTCGCGAACTAGGGTGTACGCCACAAAGGTTTGCCTGTATAAAATATTCTGCGGCTCTCTTTCTTTTTTGGAGGCTGATCACAGATTGCGGTCTTTTCTTCGCAATTGATTTTTGGCGGTATTTTTTCGCCTTTTAAAAAGTCATCGTAAATTTTTCATGTACATAAAATGTTGAATGTTTTCATAAAATGTTTAGTATAAGAAGTATGAGAAGTATTCATATCATATCTTTAAATCAAAATTATTCTATAGAAATATAGGAATTTAATTTTCTCTGTTTTTTGTAATTTTGAAGTCTTTGAAAAATTTTGAGATCTTTAAATTTTTGCGATAAACTCATTTTTGAATCTTGCGATTGTATCACTTTTCACCAATCTAAAAAATCTTTGAAATGTTTTGAAATCTTAGAAATTGTAGAAATTTTGCGAGTATATCGGTTTTAGTAAATAAAATCAATTTTTTTTTGTCTTCAGTAAATAAAGTATTCAAGGAAATGGTACTTACCTTTTTACGGCTTGTTGTTGTCTCTTGCAAAGTATATGACTTTCCATTTCTTGTGAAATAATCTCCCACTTTCTTCTTATGAAATATCAAAAATCTTGCGAAGTAATAATTTGCTCAAAGTAATCGATCATCTGCGAAGTAATGATTTACACGAAGTTAACATTTGTGAAGGAAATATTTACGATATAAATTCATGTTGCGAATGTTAGCAAGGTAAATATTTGCAAAGTGCAAAGAGTAGAATTGTTTGTGTTGCGAATATTCGCATGGCAAACATCTGCGAAGTGCAAAATTTTTTTGCGAATGGGGGGATTTGAACCATAGACATCAAACTCCTTCACTTTACTTCTGACCATCTGAGCTAGCATATGTTTGTGTTGGAATAGCATGATTAGTTTGATTAACTCTCATTTTAATGTCTTTTGTACCCTTATCATCTTCTATTTTTCTTCTTCTTCGCAGGCAATTTTGATCAAGTCACTTTATAAGTTCGCAATGACGGAGGTTCTCCATCCCCGGAATTGTTATCTCACTGGTACTGTTGATGTGAACTGATATTGACTTGAAATGAGCTGGGATGTAGACTGATTTGTTGCGTTGAATTTGAAACCTCTGGTGTGAATTAACTATTAATGTTTGACCCTTATAGATTCTCTGGAATTATAATACAGCTCTCAATATCCCTATTCTTCACTCCGTTCATATTCGGTTTCGCCTCATCATCTTCAGTTGGGCATTCTGCTTATGCTCATCTGTGCATAGCCTCGTCTTCGAATTTTCTTTGCGCCCTAGAAACTTCTTTTATCTTCGCTGGTCGTCATCTTGAGTACCTCCCTTTCTTACTGGTACATAATCCAAGATGACTGTTTTCGCAGATTCCAGGGTTGTAGACAAGATTGTCTAGCCGCAAACCTAATTATTGCGAAGAAGTAACTGTTTGAGGCTATTGGATTAATGTTACTTCAAAAGTTCCTTCGTTGATAATTCATCTTCCACGAAGTTATTCAGCACACCACAGGTTCAATAGTTTGGAAAGAAAACTTATTGTACTTTATGATAATTTGCGAAGTAAGGTAAACATCTGCGAAGCAAAGAAAAAGAATTTATATTCGTTAGTAATGTGGGCAGACAAGGTAAGAAAGCATGAGCTGTTCTAACTGTTTGCTGATGGTGATGTTAAAGTATGATCTGCTTCAACTGATACATATTTCTTTACCGCGAAGTAAAATCATTAGATTAGATCAATAGATATGAATACTAAAATCATATAATAGGAATAAAATTCACATTTTTCTTTTATAAATCTATAAATCTGAAAGAAAATAGTAATCATAAAAGAAATGAGTTAAGAAAGAGGATTCGTCTTTTATTGATGTTGATTCACTCCCTGAAAGCGTATCTTCTTCCATGAAATTTCCATTTTTGCTCCTGAAACTTTTAAGATCATGAACAATAGCTAATCTTCGTGAGAACTTCTTGAATCAAAATTTACAGAAGGATAAATCCTTTTAATCTCGCCTTCGTTTAGCGCCAATTATGTAGTTGCGGATTATCTCACAACTACACCCTCATAAGAATCCATTAAAATGATTCCTAAATCTAACTAATTTGATATGAAACTAAGAATTAAAGTACTAAAATTATAAAAAGAGACACAGAGATTTTTACGTGGTTCGATCAATGTGATCTACATCCACGGTGCTTCACTAGTGACTGTATGTAATTACATGATTTTACAATTGAGACTCCATTAATGAATATTTGGAGCTCTAGAATTTTGGGGAAGAAGATGATCAAGAAAATAAAATCTCTCCTAACATTTTCTCTCTCCTCCTAAAATTATTCCTCTCTCTAAAAATTATCTCACCTTCTTCTCATGCCTAAATGGCTATTTATATGATCTTACAAAAGATGACAGTTGTGTTGTCCCGCCATTTCGGATTTGAAAATTATCTTGAGAACCTTCGTAAGTTCACTTCGCGAACTTCTTTTGCTTTCCTCGTGATTTCCTTTGCTCGCAAAATGTTCTTTGTTCGCAAGATTTCTTTTCTCTCCACAATTTCGTAAGTTATCATTTGTTGTGATATTCCGCTCCTACAGGTATTTCGCAAGCTTACAAATGTTAAAATTCGCAAACATCCTAAATTTCGCTAGATCATCACACTTCTATTATGCTTATGCCATCGTCATCTGTTATGTAATTTCTGAAATCACTCTGCGACGTCTTCGCAACGTTGCTAATAAAGATTTCGCAAGTGTGTTGTTGTTGCAATATTCTGATCCTACAATCTGCGAGTCTTTATCAAATAGAGATAACTTGGATGGTACCAAATACCAATATCCAAGTGTCAATCAATTTAAATCGACAACCAAAAGGTGAAATATTCTAATTGATTGAACAACGCAAAACCTGTATTATTTCAATTATATAAAAAAATATAATGCGGAAAAATAAATAACACAGACACCAGAATTTTGTTAATGAGGAAATCGCAAATGCAGAAAAACCTTGGGACCTAGTCCAGATTAAACATACATTGTATTAAGCCGTTACAGACACTAGCCTACTCCAAGCTAACTTCGGTCTGGACTGTAGTTGAACCCTAACCAATATCACATTGATCCAAGGTAAAGTTATGCTCCTACGTCTCTGATCCCAGCAAGATGCTACGTACTTGATTCCCTTAGTTGATCTCACCCACAACCAAGAGTTGTTACGACCCAAAGTTGAAGACTTTATTAAACAAATTTGTATCACACATAAAAGTCTATAAGGATAGATAAATTCGTCTCCCACGAATAAACCTATGAGTTTTGTTCCATCTTTTGATAAATCAAGGTGAACAAGAACTAATTGATAAAACTAGACTTATATTCCCGAAGAACAGCTCAGCTTTATCAATCACCTCACAATAAACTTAATCGACGCAGCGAAGAAGATTATTGAGGAATCACAAACGATGAGACGAAGTTTTGTGACTACTTTTATATCTTGCCTATCGGAGATAGAAATCTCAAGCCAATTATTCCAATTGTACTCGTACGATAGAAGAAGCAAGATCAGATCACACAACTACAAGAAAAGTAGTATCGGTTTGGCTTCACAATCCCAATGAAGTCTTTATATTAACCTGGTTTTAGAAGAAGACAACCAAAGGTTAAAGGAGAATCAACTCTAGCTTAGAAAAACTAGTATCACACAGAATGTGTGGGGATTAGGTTTCCCAGTTGCCAGAGTTCTCCCTTATATAGTCATCAAATCAGGGTTTGCGATCAATGTTAGCTTAGTAACAAAGCATTCAATATTCACCGTTAGATGAAAACCTGATTAGATTCAAGCTAATATTTTTCAACCGTTAGATCGAAAACATAGCTTGTTATACACACTAGTCCAAAACGTGGAATTTAGGACGGACAAAATCTGTCGAAAACAAACTTATATGATGAATATTTTCCGTCCTATAGCCTGTCATAATTTTGATGTACTATTTCTTAAAGGATGGGCTCCATTTGTTACAAATTTATATCGGATTTTGTTTGTCCTAAATTAACAACTGGCTCTATTTGTCGAAATATAGGTTTTAAGATTCAGCTGGATTCAGGAGAATATAATTTAGCTTAGTTAGCTTCACTCTAATCAGATTTTTCCGGGTGTGACTCAACTAAGTTTTTTTTTTTTTTTTTTTTTTTTTTATAGTAGTATTTTCATAATATTAATAAGCAAGCCAGGATGGAATTTTATAAACAAATTCAAACCATTTTATTTAAGTTAACTTGAATTCAGTAACAACCGATGCTTCAAAAGAAAACTTACAACTTTGAGAAACCAAACATCCCAAATTCAACAACAGAAGCTACTTCTGGTTCAAAATAACAAAGAAGAAATAAAAATCAGAACATATTTAACTTCCAAGTGTCGGAGCCCCTTTTGTTCATAAGATGATATACCTTTAGTAAGATATAAACCTTTTGAAGGATTAATCGTAATATCTACATCTTCCAGTAAATGATATCGTCCTTCCAAAAAGACAAGATACGTTGTTGTAAGTCACTGTATAGATTAGCATACATGGGTCAGGAAACATGTAATATAATTAACATCAAATGCTAAGGTACCTATTGAAGAGAATCAGGTGGATATATCTAAACATGAGTGAACAACAGGCTGTTACCAAGCCACACAACCAACAGAGACCAAAACAAGTTGAGTACTCTAAGCCAGATCACAAAGTTCACATAAAAGGAGAAGTATCACGATTACATCCAATATATTTATGACTTAAGATGGGACTTGAATAAGTTATCAGTTTATCGAGTACAAATCAATAAGGTTATACTGTAGTATCAAGATGTTGCAATTCACGAGCATGATGCAATTCTAGAAACCAAACATGATTTACTATTTGACATTCTTCGTTAAGAACTGAAGGAAATCTATACTCAACTCTAGGTGTGGGACCAAAATATCACCACAACGATATTCTCGCGATGGAAACGACACTTCGACGAGAAACCCAAACATTTCTACAAGTATTAACAACACTTTGACGAGAACGTCGCAAGATTTTTCAACGATATTTGGCGAGTGTCACAAAAGAGTGATATAACGGTCAACGACTGAAGATATATGAGAATAATAAGTCTGCTTCACGATGATTACAAAGTTGGAGATGGTGAAGACTAAAGTTATGGCGATGAAATCGCAAAGTAGATCCGAATTAAGGGGAAATCTTAGCTGTCTTCCATTATGTATTTTCCTATATAAAGGGTTCGACTAAATCCAGAGAATGATGATGTACTTTTGAGAGTTGAGAGAGTTTTTGAGGAGAGAGAAACTCCAGAAGAAAAGTTGTACTTCTGAGTTTTGATATTTCTTGTAAATCTTCCTGAAAGTGAATTAATAAAATTGTTGTTGTTCATTCTCGATTATGACTTAATTTTCATAGATTCTTGACAAGGGTGTAGTGTGGGAAATCCTACAACTACATTTTGGCGCCCGAAATAGGGAGAATCAAGCTAAGAAATCTATAATTACAACTTGAAAATTTGAAGAAATTGTTAGAATTGAAGAAATGGCTAGAAGAAGAAGAAACACATCAGAACCACCAACAACTGTGAGGAGAAGTAAAAGACTTACAGGTGAAGGAACAGGTGAATTAGAAAAATCTTTAAGGATAGGATCAGGAAGAAATAGAACAAGAAATGAAGCAGAAAGTTCAATTCAACAGCCAAATCAACAAGCAAAAACGCAAGATAGGGATGTGGATTATGATAGAGTGAGCGTGCACACTTGGGGGTCAGATTCAATAGAAGAAGCAGAAGATCGACAATTAAGAAATGAGGAAGAAGGGGAAAGAAATTAAGAAATGGTTGGAGGATTAATTCATGAAGAACGCGGAATAGTAGATGATTTGAGACAAAGAATACAGGAAGAAAGAAGATTAGAGGCAGAAGAGCGCGCGAATTTAACAAGACAAAATCATGAGCTAAGAATGGAGAATTTGAGGTTACAAAGAAGGAGATCAAGAAGTACTGTTAGATCAAATTCAAGATCATTCAGAGAAGAACCAAGGCAAAATTCTCCTATAAGAAATGTTAGAGAAAATATTCGAGGAGAAGTGCAAGATAGGGAAGAAGAGATAATTGGTAATCGCAATAATCCGCGTGACAACATAAATCAAGAGGGAAGAAACAACCAAATTGAAGAAGAAAATCCAGAAGAAGGTAGGAGGATATTACATGGACGAGAAAATCAAAGAATAATTGAAGAAGAAATTGAGAATCATTACGCTGAACAAGCACGTCTAGCTCACGAGAGGGAAATATTAAGGGCAGAAGTAGAAGAACGTGAATTTCGAGAAGCGGTGCGACAAAATAATCATGAAAATCGAGAAAGAAGACGTACACAAAATCGCTACAATGGTAATATTCAGGAGGAGTATGATAGGATACATAGGAGAATAGAGAAACAACAAAGAGAAATGAGGAGAAATGAAGAAATTCGCAGAGAAGAAGATAGGCAGTTACTATATCAAGAGGAAGATGAAAGAGAAATTCGCAGAGAAAGACGAAATGATGATGAAGAAGAAGATACACAAAATCTCTCAAGACAAGAAAGGCAAGAGCGCAGAAGAAGGGAAGCATCATTAAAAAGGCCAATGGAGCAAAACTCAATTGAGAATGAGCAAATACTGAGAGAATTAGCAGAAATGCGAGGAATAATAAATAATAGAAGAGAAGGAGGTAGGAGACAACTTGATGAAGCTATTGAAGAAGCTGCGAGAACTCCATTTACTCATGAAGTACAGTTAAGAGGGATACCTCCAAAATGCAATTTACCAGCATTAACCAGCATTTTTGATGGAACTACTTGTGCTATTCAACACGTCAAAGCTTATGTTAGATGTATGCTACAGTGGGAAAATCATGATGCTGTGCTATGCAAATATTTTGCATACAACTTAAATGGCGAGGCGCTGAAATGGTTCGAGGGATTACTAAAAAATACTATAACTTCTTTTGATCATTTACAAGCTATATTTTTAGGAGCATATATTAGCAACAATTCGTCACGGCCGGTTATTGAAGATGTGTTTGGGTTAAAACAGAGAATTGGCGAGAGTCTGAAACATTTAACCATAAGATGGAAGACAATGTGAAGCGAGATGGCAGGAAGAGTTGACGAGAGATATCTTATCTTGTCTTTTATCAATGCAATGTTCGCGACCAATCTACTGTACATACAAATTTTCAGAGTCAAGAATACAATCACTATGACTGAACTGCGAGAACTACATGAAGAATACATTGCTTTGGAGGAGAAACAAAATGAGATGGAATCATATCCCATCGCAAACACCAATTCCGGAGCAGCAAATGGGAGTTTACTTCCTAGAATGATAAACAATGTAGCGAGCAGCTCGCAAGTGCAGCAAGAAAAAGTAGAGATTGATAACCAGCAGAAGTTGGTAGCGATGGGTAGTAGAGATAAAGAAGAATATGAAAGAGAGAAGAATTACTACAATCGCGGCGGAAATAATAAGATTCAAAGACTTGATCAGCCGCAATAAACTTATGGCGGACAAAGGCAAAACAATTTTAGAAGTCAAGGGAATCAGAAGATCATATGGGAAAAAATTAAGATGCCTCCACTCAATACTAGCATATAAAAAATCTGGGAAGCTATCATTTTAATGGAAAATATACCATCTCCATGGAACATGGGAAAAGAACCACATCCTAACAATCGCAGTCAAGAATTTTGTCTTTACCATCATTTTCATGGCCACATGATAAATGACTGCAGGAATGTAAAGAGGATAATTTTAAGGATGATCGAACAAGGAAAATTAAATCACTTTTTAGTAGGACATCCACAATCTCAGCGATTACCTCCAGCACCAGAAATTCGCAGGGTAAATACTGTAAAAGGAGCAGAATCATTCGTAATAGAAGTTGGGGCTAAAGCAAAGAATTTGTTTTGTAATTCTATAGTACATTCACACAGAACTATAGAGGATTTCCATGACAATATTCTGAGCATGGTCTTCGCGAGAGACACAGATGGAAGAGAGATATTGAATATCGCGAGAGCCTCTCCATTAGAGGAGTGGCAGAAACAGACTATATATTTCACTGCACAAGAAGTACCAGAGCCTGGTGAGAAGTATGATAACCCATTGGTAGTAAGGTTAGAGATAAATCCCAAGGAAGTAGAAGAAGAAGATGAAGAAAATGATACTGAAGATGAAGATTCTTGGGTTATCAATAGAGTTCTAATAGATACAGGGAGCTCAGTTGATATATTATTTTATCATACCTATAAGACCATGGGCGGAAAAGACGAAGATCTAATTCCATCAACATACAAAATCTATGGTTTTAATGGCACATCTAACAAACCAAAGGGGGAAATTGAAATGCAAATACCGTTAAAAGGAATATATTCAAAAATCTTATTCTGTGTTGTGGACATCGAGTCACCTTACAATGCTTTGATAGGACGACCTTGGTTACACGGGATATTGGGTGTTGCATCAACTTATCATCAATGTATAAAATTTCCACATCCCAATGACATTGGAGTTATAAAGGGAGATTTGGTTGAAGGAAAGAGATGCTATGAAATTGATATGGAAACCTGTGAAGAAAGATCTGCGAGGAGCAAAAATTGGAAACATAACATCAGCCAGAAATAAAGAGGTGACAAATTAATGGTTGATGCAATAGAACAACGAGAATATGAAACACTGCGAGACCAAGGAAGTAGCAAATTGGTGGTTGATAGCGAGAGTATCGCAACTGAGAAAAGAGAAGAAAAGCGCAACAAGAAGGTTATGATGAAAGAATAGCGAGAAGATGAGGATGGCAAATTAACGTTGAGAGTTTCATAAAGGAAGAAAAGGTAGCAAAACTCAGCAAAGAAATGACAACATAGAGCAGTTAGTAGAGAGGTAAAGAAATGACATTTAAGAAATTTGAAGAAAATGTGTTAGAAAGGTAAGAAATACTGGAATATTGTAAAATTCTTTTCTCTCTATCACAATTTATGCGAGCGTCATCGCAAGAATAGCGAATAAAATTTCGAAGAGATTAAAAGAATGGGACGAACCTTTATGGCGTGCACCCTAGTTAGCGAATAAAATTTCGTAAGAGGCAAATGTAAGACCTAATAGCGCGTCATATGAGGTGGTATCTCTTGACATGACTCAGCGATAAGGTTATACCGCTGCTGGAACCTGAGTCATGCAGATGTTGGGGTTAAAGAAAACCTATCCGGGAGAGAGATCTTGGATTTCCAACTATATAAGGTTATACCCTGGTTGGGCGACCGAGAATCTCTTCCAAGAAGTGAAGAGTATGACCAAGGCGCCGAGGTACACAGTTGAGCCAAGGGTGCCCGGAGCGTATGAAACTCTCTTGCCATCCTTGGTAAGTCTTGGATACAATGCACTTGGCCTGAAGAAAACCCCACTTAGGGTGCAGTCTTGTAACTATAAGCCATATAGGCATAAAGGACAAGAGGCTGCGAACACAACTGGTTGTTGGCAAATCCGGATGTGGGGAGCTAGTCTTGTATGGATGATGTGCCCTCCTTGAAGGGGCAACCAGGGGGAGATAAGGGCGGCACCCTCCATTAGGGAGCTGATAAGTGTCTTAAGACGGCAATGTCATGGGGCTTTATGATCACAAGATCATTTAGGCATGTCATATTGTCGCGTGACGAAAATTATACAAAGGCAAAAAGCCTAAAGAGAAAATGTTAAGATGATATCAATGGGTTTTTGCATGAAAGTGTAAAGACGTCCTGCGATTTCATCGCAAGACGACAATGTCACGAGGCTTTGTTCTTGCGAGAGAATTTAGACTTGTCACATTGTTGCAGAGATATTGAAAAGATACTGATAAGACAAGATCAATGGGTCAATACATGCAAATGTAAAGACGTCCTGCGATTTTGTCGCAGAGAAATGAAAAAGTTGGCAAAATAACACCTTTAATTAGGAAGGAATAATAAGACCAACAGATTATTGCCATACTGCTCGCAGTATTTATGAGATTTGGCAAGTACTGAGGCATAATTTAACGCCAGTACTGAGGCATAATATATTTTTACTTCAACTAATATTTAATCTTTTATGCAATTTTCTCTTATTACAGATGAATAATAGAGGCAAGTATGGGAATGCATAGAATGATGAAATTATTATTCATCTATTATATGATAAAATTACATTGGTAATATTAAATAACATACTTATACAGATCATTAAAAGATAACAATTATGTTGATTGCTTTAAGAGAAAGAGAATTGTTTTTTAACTCATACGAGATAGAAGCAAAAGGAGTTTATAATGGCGGAGAAACTTGCAGTTAATTACAAAAAAGAGGAAATAATTATACAAAGAAGACAAAAGAAGAGAAAACTTATTAGACTGGTCGCCATCTTCATTGTCAGATTTTTTATTCTCATCGCCAGATTTCTTCTCTTCATCATTGTCAGATTTTTCTTCTTCGTCAGAATTTCCTTCTTGTTCATCATCACCAATACTATCTTCATCGCCAGAATCCTCAGCTTCACTATCAGAGATAGCAGGTCTTGGAATTTCTGCTGGGATTTCTTCTTCTAGATCAGGATATGCGAATGAGAGATATTATGATCATCACAAACCAACTTAATGAATTTATTGCGAGTAATAACAAGAGATCTATTAAAATTCGCAGTAGTAATGTTGAGACGGTCCTTTAATCTTGAATACTTCTCATTACGAGCAATAAGTTTGGTTGCGAGTTGATGTTTTTCATCTTCAAGTTCTTGAAATCTCTCGTGGCAATTACCTTCAGCAACTACGAGAACGTGACAACGAATTAGAAGCTTTATCAGGAAGAATATTAAAATGAAAAATTAGCAAGAATTGAACAAGTTAACAACCTTCTCTTTCAGAAATCATATCTCTAATTAAATCAGCTTGTTCAACTTGGAGACTAACATCTACACCTAGATTGTTTCTGGCATTATCAAGAACTTTTGCAGCCCAAGCAAACTCATCATCGCTATTGATAAGAAGACGAGAGCGAGCTTGAGTTTCCATCGCAAGAAGATCTTCATTCTCGCGAATAAGTCTATCTCTTTCCACTTGAGTATCAAAAAGAGTTTTATGGAAATATGCTAGATCCTTGGTACCATTTTTAACAGCAAGATCCTTCTCGTCAATAAGATCATTATTCCTTTTCCTTAATCTATTTATTTCTTCTTTTGAGTCAAGATAAAGACGTTTAAATATGTTGGTTAAGTTTAAATTGGATCTGTGCTCTATTTTCAAGAGGTTAAACTTGGATTTAAGTTCCTCAAAGGAGAGAGATCTAATCTGATCATCTGAGAAATTACTTAGAGAACTATTAAGGCAATCAAGAAGAGCATTATCATATATAGGTTCGGGAAAAGATTGGAGGAATGTTGCCTCATCAGTAAGACCATAAATATCTGCAAAATGGTTGCTTGAATAAGCTATAATAGGGTGAGAAGAATTAAGAAAGAAAGAAAATGGATTATACCATATAACTTTTGATGAGCTTTTTCAAGATCAGCGAATTTCTTCTTGTCAGCTGAGGCATCGGTTTCCAATTGCTTATATTTTCTACGAAGATCAACAACTTCTGCCTCCAGTTTTTCTTTCTCCTGACGAAGGTTATTAGCTTTTTCTTCTTGAATAACACGTCTAGTGTCCAAATCTGAAGCAACAACAAAAGAAGCTCTTACAACCTGTGAGAGAATTATGTAAATTAAGATTTGGCGAGGAAACAAATACGAAAGTAGAATAAACAAGAGGAAACATACCAGTATGCCAAGAGAATTCAAGAGACTGGGAGTTAGCGATCTTGAAACTCCGTGAAGAGAAGCATTATCAACTAAGATAGGAGCATCGCAAATGTTGGCGAGAGATTGAGATATTTTAGTAATATCTTTGTCTCCATACTCATTTGGGATACCATGTTCAGTATCGCCAAAAAATTTAGATAGATGAGCCATGGAAGACTCAGAAGGAGAAGAATTCACCATGGAAGGAGCACCATTATCAACAATAAAATTATCCTCATTATCTTTATCTACATCAATATTTAGGTCATCATAAATAGGTTGAGGAGTTGAAGAAGAAGAATGTTGAGTTTTTCTTTTCTTTGAAGGAGGATCGCCAGATTTATCATCACGAGGGGCAATAGGCTTTTCTTTAGCAGAGGCAACAGATTTTCCTTTGCGATCAGTGGAAGATTTTCCCTTGGGTTTTGGTTCTAATGGTTTAAGCTCTTCAATCACCTGCGAGCACGGATAAAGATAAGAAATATGGGCAACAATATATTGTTAAAATCTATAAAAGAATATTTCTTACTTCATCCGTGAAAGATTTCAGAGCAAAGAAAGTGCAAGGTTTCCTGTGAGTTTGATAGCTGAGTTTCATTCTATCAATATGAGTAAAATCAAAATAGTTAGCGAAAATATAAAAATATGAAGAAGATAGTGAATAATAATAATGCAAAGGTTGAGAGGATATATACTTCTTTAGATCTTTCAGGTGAATTAAAGACCCATGGCTGATACTCTTGAAGATTCACGGGCAATGCGAGAGAACCAGGGATATAATCTCCTTCAAGAAATAATGGAAAAATAAACCACTTGTCATCGCTAGAATGGCGAGGGCCTTGATTGGTCTTTGTATGAAAATCAATATCTAACATGACAATTTTATCTTCAACGATTTTATCTTTCTTCTGTGAGTGGAATCCCCAGCGAGTGCGATCTCTTTTCATGGGAATTATGTCATAATTGATAAAGAAATTCTCTACAGTATACATCGCAGGAATGATGGGAACATCTTTGAATTCAGGATTTTTCGCATCATCAGGATAACGAGAACCTTTATTAGCACCGCGAGAGGCATATTCAAGTAATAATCTAATACAATCTCCACCTAACTGATACACTGCTCGTGAAAATTTCTCATGAGAAATTATTTGATAAAACAAGGGAAGCTATGGGTCATAAAGTGGAATGGGAAGGCCAGCTTCAAGTTGACCTAGAGATACTATAATTTTATTGCGAGAAAGTTGATGTTCAAAAAATAACTTGACAGAAAGTTCAGATTTAGAATCTTGACCTGGAATTATTGACAAAGTAAAATCTTTGTTTTTGAGATTTTCTCTCATCTCGTTAAACGCAGTCAAATTTTTAGCACCAGCAGCCACCATCTTTGTAGTATGGGAATGAAGGAGGAAATTGAAAGAAAAGAAAGAAATCGCGAGAATAATAAATGCGCAATTTACGGAAGAACAGTAAAGTTGTAGAGAAGAAGAATGAAGAAGAAAGTAAAAGAGAAAAAGATAAGAATGAGAAGAGTATTTATAGAAGAAGAAATTTCTCGAAGAAGATGAAAGTAATTAATGCAAAGAAAAGACGTGGGTGGTCATATTGCAGCGGTTAGAGGAGACGTTTCAAAAATTTATCAGAAGAAAAGATTCGTGAAGACAGCTGGCGAATGACGGATCTTTTCTGAAAAGATAAGCAATTATGGCATTTTAGATTCTCATATCTTATCTTCTTCGCAGAAAAGACATGAGAAGAGGCAAGATGTAGGACCATAATATCACCACAACGATATTCTCGCGATGGAAACGACACTTCTGCGAGAAACCCAAACATTTCTACAAGTATTAACAACACTTTGACGAGAACGTCGCAAGATTCTTCAACGACATTTGGCGAGTGTCACAAAAGAGTGATATAACGGTCAACGACTGAAGATATATGTGAAGAATAAGTCTGCTTCACGATGGTTACAAAGTTGGCGATGGTGAAGACTAAAGTTATGGCGATGAGATCGCAGAGTAGATCCGAATTAATGGGAAATCTTAGCTGTCTTCCACTATGTATTTTCCTATATAAAGGGTTCGACTAAATCCAGAGAATGATGATGTACTTTTGAGAGTTGAGAGAGTTTTTGAGGAGAGAGAAACTCCAGAAGAAAAGTTGTACTTCTGAGTTTTGATATTTCTTGTAAATCTTCCTGAAAGTGAATTAATAAAATTGTTGTTGTTCATTCTCGATTATGACTTAATTTTCATAGATTCTTGACAAGGGTGTAGTGTGGGAAATCCTACAACTACACCAGGGGTAGGAATTGTTTTCATTTTCATTTCAACAATGTAACCGTTCGATATAACACTAATATCATAAAGTGGATTGTGCTTCGTAAACTTACGTCTTTGATGTTGATGCAATCCTATATCTATGTCACATAAGAAAAACTTCAGGTTGATGAAAATTTGAAACTCTTTGTTACTGCCAACATATTCAAGGCAGATACCACCATGCACAAAACATAAACCCGATAAAATAAGAAGTAACATCTCCAATGCACGTTAATAAATGACAAGAAGAGAGCAAAATAAAAATAAAAATAAAATCTTTTTGAAGGCATGTCTAAAGAGATTTCTCAACCACTATAAGAATTAAATTGGTTTCCTGGCAAACTTAATTTATAGCTTATTAAGATTTTATTACCTTGAACATGACCAAGAACAGAGTCGCAGGCTTGTAATAGACTTTTGAATATTACACTTCTGGCAATAGAGAGATTGGAGGGGTTGTCCTGTAAACCAATATGACCCAATTAAGCAATTAGTGTGCCTATAGTTGATAGCAACAGTAAACAACCTATATAGATGAGATGTTCATGGCACTTTGGCTTGTAACTGTGCAATTTTATTAATATCAAAATTGCAGATAAAAAATACACCTATTTCATGTGCATATAGCCCAGTACTAGTAGGATGTCAACAACTCATATTACCTTGATTCTTACAACAACAATATTTTAGTAACTCTTATGAATGAGATACCCAATTCTCCAATTATTTCATCTATACCTTGCTGATCTTCCATAAGTCCTTCATCCTGCACAAGCAAAGTAGATTTTAACAGATGAATAAGCTCGAAAAAAAACACCACAGTAAATACTACCAGCACAGTACTCATTACCTGGTTAAATACATTGCTCACCTATAGCTCAAAATCATGGAGCTTTTATTTCTTCTCTGCGTTCTAATAAATTAAGCCCCAAACACAGATGAAATTATGATTCATAGGATTCCTTTCAAGTATCTCTTTATGATTATTCATAATTGATACTTGTGAACAAACTAGGATTAATGAAATTTGAGTTTCTCCTCCAGCAAAACCCATAGTAGTTATTTCCAGTACATCTATTTGATCTGAAAACACTAAAAGATTAAACCAAACAAAAAATAAAAATCTGTCACCTGATTCTCTCTTCGAATATCAGAGAAATCAAAGAATTTATTCTTAGTTAAGTACAAGAACTCTCCATACTCTTCATCATCTCCAGCATCAAATTTACGTTTAGTATGCAACAATTGTAAAACTAATGGTCTGCATAGAAAATCTCTACCAACATGAGCTATTAGAATACTTGATTCACCACTATTTTGACTTCAAACAATATAAACTTGTGGTAATTCAATTGTTGATGAACTTCCTAATTGTGCAACTAATTGTGCAAATATATCTTGTAGTTTATTCACAATTGGTGTTACTGAATGACCCAACGATGATGATGATGATGTCGTTGGTTGTTGTTCTACATTTACTGAAAATTAATTTTGGAAATACAAAAGAACAAAAACATCCATCAAGTATAATTGCAACAAATACCTACCCCCTTTATCAATAAAGACCAGAAAGACTCTTAATCACAAGAAAAACTTTAATTGATAAATGAATAATCAAAACATTATACCAAAATCGCAAGAATTTTTACTGATTTCGCGTCTGTAGATCTCCTCCACCCAGGGTTTCTTCACCTTTTTGATTATGATTCTCTACAATCAATTTTTCGATCAATCCGCCGCCGCTTTCATCATGCCAAGCTAAATCTATGTTTCTCTTTGTTCAAGGTAGTAGAGAATGAAGATGTACATAGATATTTTACTATTGAAAAAAATAAAAAAGTCTCCAGTCGCTCTCTCTTTATGATGTGGATTTGAAAATTGGAACTGGATTCAATTACAATTTCTTCAAAAATCACGGGTTTTGAAGAATTAAAGTGATTTATGTGATGAAATTAATGGAGTTAAATGTCTAAATCTCAGAAGAATCAAGTTGGGGAAGTTAAAGGAGATGGTTTCAGTTTGATAAACACGAAGGAGGAGAATACAAGAGACTTTATCATCTCCGTATATTTTCAGTTTTAGGTAGTTTCTCGATCTAATTAGGGGCCATATGACTAATGTAATCTAAGGGTTTATGTTGTTTCCCGATCTGGGTGGAACTTTAAGGGAGTGGGGGCTAAACAGAACCAATTTTATTTTTTATTTTTATTTTTGAAAGAAGAAGGTTATATTAAAAAGAAAAAATTTTACAAGAAAAGGAGATGTTCATAACAACTGAAGAACAGTCTCCCACTGAAACAACACTTGATTAACACTGACATTAGAAAACACATCTTCCTCTGAACACCAAAGGATTAGAGTTTGCTTCACCAACAAAATAATTTCCTCAACCGTCATTGCTCTTCCTCTATGATTCCTTTTGTTTCTCTCCTTCCACAAATGGCAACACACAACATATATCATCTTCCACCAAAGCCTTTTACATCTTCCTTATAAGTTGTTCCCATTCCAAGCTAGAAAGAAGTTTTTCACTGACATAGGAGCTACCCAAGAAAGATTAAATGACTTAATGAAATGACACCACACTTAATGAGCAAAAGAACATCCCACAAACAAATGGTCCGCACATTCCTCCTCCCTCTTACAGAAAAAACACAAAGTGTTTTCAATATCCATCCCTCTATGTTTTAGCATTGAAAAAGTAGGTAAAGAATTATGAAATGTAGCTAATACCGAAAAAACTTGACATATTCCTACTGTTATTTAGCAAATACAAATGTTTTGACAAATCCTAACCGTAAAATATATAACCACGTGTGAGATCTGTCATTTTACTCCTGCCCCAAGTGTCCTAAAAATCAAGTTTTGGACTAGTGACACACATGTACTTGACGTTTTTAGGTTTCTGTACCCGTACCCAAACTTGTACATTAGTTGGTTCAATAATAGTTAACCAAATGGTTAGCCATATGATAACTTTCATATCAACCATATTCTTCTTCACCATAACTAGTCCAAATAACTCAAATGAATTATTTAGAGAGTTGTTCAATTGCAAGGAAATCTCATGTACTGCACAAGACACAATTGAAGAAAAAACGATATGATTCACTCGAATCTATTCATGAACTATAAAGCCACGATTTGCAATAGCATTCCTTAATTTATTAAGATAAGTTCACAAACATCGTTTTTAGTTATAACCTACTCAAGTTCGCGGACGGAGTTCACAAACTCCAGCAGAAATTCTCGGGTTCGAGAACTACGCCAGTTCGCGGACTATGTTCATGGACTGAGTTTGTATGTTGAGTTTGCGGACTGATCTCACGCACTACTCCGGTTTCACTTGATCAACAAAGTTCACAAACTTTGGTTCATGCAAAAAGGACTTATACATATATGTGTTACCACAACATTGCTTATATCCTTCAATGGTTATATTGTCTAAACTCTCATTCCAATCATTGAAACATTCTCAGAGGGCATTACATAGTTGTTATTCACAAACTATTTTTCGTCAGAGCAATTTCCAAAATTATTAAAACATAACATGAATTTCGTCACTAGGTAAAGATGAACTTGATTAAAGAGAAAGCTTTACCAACACATATTTCGAGAAATAGATAAGCGAGATATACTCAGCTCGAAATATCCACATGTGTATAATCTAAGTCTATATAGCAAAACGATTTTTGTCTCGAGATAGGAGATAAAGTAGATAGACTTTTGAAAGATAGATAAGTTCAAGTCTCCACATACCTTTTAGTCGATGAAGATCACTGGTTCCTTGAGTAGTCCTTCATCTTGTATGATGATCTCCATGGAGTTCTTGAGCTCAACTACACTTTCTATCCTATTCCGAGACCTTAGCTATAGTAGACTAGAAATCAAAGACTTTATAGTTTTGATCACTAATATTGACAAACATGCTTGAGATAGCAACGCATGTGAGTTCGACCGAGCAATGCTCTAACAGTCTCCCCCTTTTTCAATTTTAGTGGCAAAATTATTAATACATATGGAATACAAAAATATATAAATAAACTTTATAACTCATATTCCACATGTCGGCTAATCTTCAACAATACTCGAAATCTTCGTCACTTCCAAGTAATCCAATGATCCCAAAGGTTGTAAGTTTAGTATCATCGTTGTTGAAAATCCATAGATATAACAACGAGAAAACAAGAATTCTCAATCATTGTTATACAGTGTCATAGTATCATTACACATCGTCAAAGTCCAATTGCATCACAACTTTAACAACAATACTATGGTGATACGTCACTCCCCCTTAGTCAATACTCCATATCACATGGAAACCACTCCCCCTTACATAATGATCCGAAAACCATATGTATTTGTAGTGTGAACTACATATTAATTCTTCCCTTTTTTGTCAATAAAATTGGCAAAGGTACAAGAACGGGATCCTAATGAAATTTCCGTAAGAGACATTTCATGACCAAAGGTAAATGTATATCATCTTGTTTAGATGCAATCATAAAGCCGAAGCTAAATGCATTCATCAAGGAATTTATAAAGATACAAGATAACCCCTATAATATTCCACAGCCGCACCCCCCACAAAGATTTGGCAATTAAGCACAAGTTCAAAAGAACTCTCCCCCATAAAATGTCATTCCCTAAAGAACAAAAAGAGCGACCTTAATTTCAAAAGAAAAGAAGGATTTCTTTGGACTCAAAAAATATCATACAAGTATGAATTTGGAATCCAAAAAGAAATATTCAATTAAATTAACCGCAAGCGAACCATGATTAATTTGACTAGATATGCTCAACACAAGTAAACTTATGGAGACTTAAGAAATCAATTAGATTAATCACAAGAAAACTCGCAAATAATCTAATTGCCATACTCAACCAAACTAATTACAAAATTAATCAATTTAATTGGTCACACTCGACACAAGAAAAATCTATGGAGCAATGACTAAGTTAATCATGAATAACCAACCCAGTCAAAGAAATGCTCAAGCATAAGAAAACTTATGGTGTGCTAACTAAATAACCACACAAGTTGATTAATTTAGTTTAACATGTTCAACATAAAGTACCTTACGGGACAAAAACTAAGCTAATCACAAAAGTAATCAACTTTTGTTGTTTTAGTGCTCAACATAAGACACTTCATGGAATAACACAGTATTTACACAAAAATTGTGGATCTGAGATCGACCTTATGCTGCGGAATAATCAAGGATTCATTCTATTTTCCATCACCATTTTCACAATGAAATACAATAGACATAATTCTTAAATCACAAAAGATTTTAACCTATCTTCCATCAAAACTTGACAATATAGGCTTAACTTTTGTGTTTGTCAAAAGTCTATTCATCCTTTTATCAATACACGAACGACTTTACTTTTGAAAAAAATATGGGACAATCAAGTTCACGAACGTAAACACACATATCCTATAAAAATATTGCAATATATAAAATCATAAAGATTAATACTGCAAAAATCATCTTCCAAACAAGTTTAAAATTTAAACCAATAAATCTAAAAACAAGAAGATGAAAATATGGGATATAGCTATGTGTAATCACAATAATGGCTATTCCAAACACTAGTTATTCTTCAAAACAAGAAAGATAGAATATTTACTAGGCAACAAGACAAACTTGTAATGCACATATAAGATGATTTGTCCTTAAAGGGTAGAATCAATCTTTTTCGCCCGTATTTATACCAAGAAAAACTACCAAAGGGGTATAAAAATATTTTCTTAACAAAGAAGAACATGCAAAGTCAATAAAGACCATGCACCATAGTTCACATAAGATGATTGTGAACATTCAAGAATTCCATAGCACTGCGTACTACTTTCCATTCTTGAACTTCCTTCTTTGTGATTCACCAACAACATTCTTGTAAAAGCTATAAATTAGCTTAGAAGAGTAGTACTCCAAGAATCCAAGTGTCCATGTTCAAGAGAAGTGGAACAAGTGAAACAAAACGGAGCAAAACACTTAAAAAAAAGAGACAGGACAAATACCAATCTTAACTCATCCAAATTCAAGGTTTGTCATCTCCATTTTGAATAGAATTAAAAGTGAAAGAGAGTGTAAGAAGAGTTAGGTCAATCTGACTTCGGACGAAGAAGTTACGGCCAAAACAAGTTTATCGAATATCGACGTCAAGTATGCATACGGGTTTGCGAACGAATTTTCGTATCCTGGAGCAGTATGCAGACGGGGTTTGCGAACTTAAACCCCTGGATTTTGGTTTTAAAATGATGTTATGCATACTTGGTATGTGTACCATGAAGTCCAAACATCCCGAACTAATGTTTTCAAACCTAAATATTTAAGAACCTTAAACACAGATCAAGTTAGGTAGAAATGAACGATAATCAAGGTACATGGATCATTATAAGTACTTAAACAAGTAATAAAAACATAAAACTTTCTCAAGTTTATAGACATACCTTTTTAGAAAAGTTCAATTGAATTCTACAGTCTTACCGTGTAAGTACATATTTCCGCCACTCGCCACGTGCCCTCGGATAAACACGTAGAGAGCGTATGATGAGGGGCATCAAAAAACGATGCCACTTAGATACAACCAAGAAACGTGTACCAGCAGGAAGGGGCTCTCATCTAGCATATCCAATGGCTACAAATGAGGGAGCACGGGAACAAAGCACCACTGCGTTGGACCCAATACACCCTCGGATCTGCTTTATCCCATCTCGAGAGGAATCTTAGATCTACGGTCAGGGATCAACCAGCTGACACAGACATGACAGGAACATAAGACCGTGGTCTGACACGTGCAGAAGGCCCAACCACCCACATTAAACACCTGAGACGCGTGTCAATCAACCAGCGGAAGAAAAGACCCTACCTCTTCGTGATTAACGAAGGGAACGAGGGGGGAACCGTAGCAACCGAAGTTGTTCGCGTATCGGCACAAAGCACAAGACGATAAGGTTTCAACGGCTCCTTCCTTGGAACCCACAACGGAACTCCTATAAATACCCCTCCTCCCTAAGAGAGAGGGGCATGTCGATTCGAAAAGGAAGAAGAGATAGAATTAGGAAGAGTAAGTAACCCCCTAATCCCGCAGCCAAAGTTAGCATACCCAAAGTCATTTGACTATACTTGTAACCAATTTACATATAATAAAACCCTTCTTTTACCCCGTGGATGTAGGCCTAAGTGCTGAACCACGTAATTACTCGTCTCATTTATATTACACACTTACATTAAGTACCTTACATTCCGTATTTGCATTATGTACTTACATTCCGCACGTTACATTACGCACTTTATGTTTCATTTGATCCGAGATTCCCTTCGTATCCATCCGAGGATTACTATCCGTGCTACTACATATTGTCAGTGATAACTATGCGATAAGACAAGGACGAGTCCAAGTACTCAGAGTCGATGAATCGGCATAGTCACTGCGCTATTACGCACGTTATATCTAATCTATGAATTTCAATATATACGAACTTTTTTTGTGGACATGTAGATGCCATCGTAATTTGCGTGTTCACATACCGAATATAATCTGTGTGCCCCAGTTGTTGTGCTTCCCTCACCGTATACATAGCAGGGCATTTCTTGGTGAGGATGCACTTTCAACACAAACAAGTTGTGTTGAGGTGAACAATGTCTTGCTCACCATGGCACCAAGAAAGAGTTTCTTTCCAACAACTCTTAAATCTTGTAGTGTTGAGAAACACCCAAGGAACTGTTTCTATACGTCTATCAAAGAACTTCAAGAGAACCCAAAAAGATTTGTGTTTATGATTTCTTGTTTTCCAACTTATAAAAAACAGTTTCTGCAGATAGTTTTTAGTACTGCAAAGGGAAACTCTTTTGATAAAAAGAGACGTCCTAGATTCTTCATAAAAGAAGACAATATTACTATCTTGTTAGGAAGTATTAGGAATTGAGCAACGAATCAATTCATGCTTTGAGGTGATACACTAAGATGACTGAGATTTAAAGTCTTCTTTTAATTTGTTTAGTTTATCACAACTATTTGGATTACGCAGAGGAGGAGCATTTCTCTCACTGATCAGTAAATCAATATCAACCTCAACATGAATATTATTCATCATAACTTGATTTAGCCTGTCAAGAGATTCTTTCTCTTTCTAGAGGTATAACTCAACATCAAGAGATAAGCTCTCAAGCTTCTTTTCAAGCCCTGCAAACACTTCAAGAGATTTTAAACCAGGTGGAGGTTTAGATAGAATTTGTTCTATAGATTTTATTAAATCAGTCATGGAAGAGAATTCTGAAATCCCTGTATATGGTGGTACATTTATTGAGATAACACTACTGTCCATAGAGTCAGATCGCTACAAACACATACTTATAAGGTCTTGAATGTGTTTGCCTGCTCTGATACCAATTGAAAAATCGTGGGTCTAACAACCACACCCAATATTTTGATTAGTAATCTGTATGGACAAACTCCGAGTTACTTTACTTGAGAATCAACTAGACAGTCAGACTCAATCTAGATAAAAATATCTCAAGGAGTTATTATCTCAATCTCTCAATTTGATCTATACTCAAGCAAATAGAATCTGCGAGTCTTTATCAAAGAGATATAACTTGGATAGTACCAAAGACCAATATCCAAGTGTCAATCAATTTAAATCGACAACCAAAAGGTCGGATATTCTAATTGATTGAACAACGCACAACCTGTATTATTTCAATTATATAACAAAATATAATGCGGAAAAGAAATAACACAGACACCAGAATTTTGTTAACGAGGAAACTGCAAATGAAGAAAAACCTCGGTACCTAGTCCAGATTAAACATACATTGTATTAAGCCGCTACATACACTAGCCTACTCCATTCTAACTTCGGTCTGGACTGTAGTTGAATCCCAACCAATCTCACATTGATCCAATGTACAGTTATGATCCTACGTCTCTGATCCCAGCAGGATGATACGTACTTGATTCCTATAGTTGATCTTACCCACAACCAAGAGTTGCTACGACCCAAAGTCTAAGACTTTAATAAACAAATCTGCATCTCACAGAAAAGTCTACAAGGATTTTTTTTTTTCTAAATCATTAATTTTATTACTTAAAATTAAGTGTTACAAAAGCCTAGCATTATGATAGTTAGGCTAGCCCAGCATTCTGAGCCCAAAAAAGGAACAAAATGCATAAAATTAAAATCTAAAAATACACATCAGTTTCATTTTCTAATCTGGATATGTTTGATGGTTTATCATCATAGAATATTATTGCCCCTCTTGCAAGAGCTACTCCTTCCTTTTCCATATGATCAGCAGAGAAGTTGATTTCTCTGTAAGCATGTTTTAATGAAATAGCAGGAATTCCTTGTGTGATTTTCTTCCATCTGTTGTACACCATCCATGGTACCTTATTGTTACTGAAGGCCTTTAGTGTAGCTTTTGAATCCAAACTGAAGCAAACATTCATGAATCCTTTTTTAATTGCCCATTCTCCAGCCACTATAAGGGCCATTACTTCTGCTAGATAGTTAGTGGCTACCCCCAGTCCACCTGAAGCTACACCTACACATTGACCAGAGTAATTTCTTGCCACAAATTCCAACCCTGCTAAGCCTGGATTCCCTTTAGAAGCACCATGACAACATATCAATATCTGGTTCTGGATAGGAATTTGAAGTAGCATTGTTTAGGGATGACATTCTTAATCTTGACCCCTGTGATTTGAAAAGTAAGAAGAATTTGTAGATCTTGCATACTGCCATTCATTTCCCCTTTCATTCTTACCTTGAATTCTTTCACAAATCTGAGTATGGGTTGCTTGAAAATATCTAGACAAGGAGTTTCCTCTTCATATATCTTTCTATTTCTAGTATGCCAAATTTGCACCATGATATTAAAAGAGCAGTTGAACCAAACCTCCTTCACTGCAGAGCTTTTTCCAGTTGCTATTTGAAGCACATCCTCAAATTTTGTTGGTAGGGGGCAATGAAAAATGTTGCATATCCAATGCCATATTTTTTCACTGAAAGGAGATGACCATAAAATATGGTCCATTGTATCTTGATTGTTCCCACATAGATAGCATTTGGAAACATTTGAGAACCCTTTTTTTCTGACAGCTTCCTCTGTAGCACATGCTCCTTTTAGGATTTTCCAAAGATTAGCTGATGTGTAGGGGTGAATACATGGATTCCAAACAGTATGAGCCCAAGCCACTGCTGGATGTTTTGTTCTAATAACATTTGCTGCATTTGCAACAGTAAAGATACATGTTCTGTCATGAGACCATATTCTTCTGTCATTACCTCCTCCAATAACTGGTAAGTCTTGTATGCTAAAATAGTTAAGAATTCTTCTTGGAATCTGCCATTCCTTATTCAAGATTAAGTCTTCCACCTTCAAGTCCAGATTCTGCATTATGTAGGCATCATCTGCATATCTGTCCAATAAAGTGAAATCTTTGAACCATTTGTCCTTCCAAACTGAGATTTGTTTTCCATCACCTATTAACCATCTAGTACCCTCCTTTACTTCAGATGCTATCCATTTGAGACCAGGCCAAATTGAAGATTGTTTATAATAGCTTATCCATTCTCCTTTCTCCTTTTTGTATTTAGCTCTCATGAATAATGCCCACTCTGCATCCTCTATTTCGATTTTCCATAAAAGTTTCATTAACATTGCTTTGTTCATCACTTCAAGCCTTCTTAGCCCCAAACCTTATTCTTCTACAGGTGCATTAAATTGATCCCATTTCACTGTAACAAGCTTCTTCATGTTAGGATCTCCAGACCATAAGAAGTTTTTGAAGTTTTTCACAAGCATTCACAACTGATTTAGGCCATTTATACACAGACATTATGTAAACTGGCATGCTACTCAATACATGCTTAACCAAAGTTAGTCTTGCTGAGAAAGCTAAGATTTTACCCATCCATGCAGCTAGCATTTTTTGCATTACCTCTACCAGTCCCCATACCTGATGGGTCTTTACTCTGCCAAGATTAAGTATCAATCCTAAGTACTTATCTGGAAAAAAGGAAAGTTCCATTTGCAGTTGGATAACAATCTCATTTTTCCTATGATCCTGCACTCCTCCAACAAAGCACTTGCTTTTTAATTTATTCACCACCTGACCTGATGATTGCTGATATATATTGAGAAGCTCCATAAAATTTTGAAGAGTCCTTTTATGACCATTACAAAAAATGAAAATGTCATCAGCAAACATTAAGTGACTTGGTTGGATTCCACCTATATTCACCATAGCCTGCATTTTTCCAGTTTGTATTAATCTTGTGATGTTCCTACTAATAACTTCCTCAGCAAGAACAAAGATAATAGGTGAGAGTGGATCACCTTGCCTCAGCCCTCTTCCAACTCCAAAGTATCCACAAGGTCCTCCATTGACAAGTACAGATATTCTTGCAGATTGGAAAAGTGTTTCAATCCAGTGAATGCTTGTTAGTGAAAAACCAAATATGTATAAAACTTCAAAAAGAAATGTCCAACTTATTGAATCAAATGCTTGTGTTATGTCTATTTTGAGACCAACATTTCCCCCTCTTCTCTTGGTATTCATTTCATTCACTAGCTCTGAAGCTAAAACAATCTTTTCCTGAATGTTTCTCCCCTTTATAAATGCACTTTGTTGAGTAGAGACCATCTTGTCAATAACTGAATTTAATCTTGAAGTGATAATTCTTGTTATAATTTTGAAATTGAAATTTGCTAGTCCAATGGGTCTGAATTGCTCTGGCTTTTTTGCTCCTTTTACTTTTGGAAGAAGAAAGAGAAAGTTAGAGTTAAAACCTTTAGGGATGTAGTTGTTCTTCCAACAGAATTGAATGGCCTCTATTAGATCTGCTCCAATTATCTCCCATGCATATTTATAGAAGCAACCAGGAAACCCATCTGGTCCTGGTGCACTATTTGCATTCATAGCAAAGACTGCATTTTTAATTTCAGTTGAGGAAGGAACTGCTTCTAGAGTAGCATTGTCATCTTCTGATAATATCTTTGGAATAATTTCAAAGATGTCTTCATGATACACTACACTTCTTTCTTCAAATTTCTTTTGATAATGAGAAACCAAAACATTGGCAATTTTTTGTTGATCTGTTATCACATTCCCATCCTCAGTTTCAATCTCAGTAATGTTGTTTTGTGCTCTTCTAATTCTCATTGATGTGTGGAAAATTTTTGTATTAGCTCCACCTTCTTTGACCCATTTAATTCTTGATTTGTTTCTCATCATTTCATTTAATTGTTGAGCAGCTAATTAATGTTTCCCTCTGGCTGTAACTAACTTGTCCAACAATTCAATGTTTTCTGGATCCTCATCAGAAATTAGAGTTGCAGCCAAAACATCCTCTTCAGTAGTTTTCATTCTTACTCTGAGATCACCAAATATCTCCCAATTCCATGTATTCAGTATTATTTTCAATCTTTTGAGTTTACTGAAAAATTGAAAAGCAGAATTTCCTTCACAAGGAATTCCCCATGTGTCTTTTATTACTTTGTAAAAACCAGGATGAGTTATCCAAACTGATTGATATCTGAATGGAGAGTTTGAGGGTTTTGGTATCTCTTACACACTTCCCAACAATGCACCATGATCATAAGTTCCTCTTACCCCTACTTTATAGTACCAGCCTTCATATTTTTCCAACCATTTGACATTGTAGAAGGCTTTATCCAGATCACAAAGTATCTTTCTTTTTCCCACTCTGTTATTGCACCAAGAATATTTAATACCAGTTCTTGTAGCTTGAACTAAGTCACAAGAGTCAAGACATTCTCTTAACTCTTACATTGCAATTCTAAGAGGCCTATTTCCTCCCTTCTTTTCATCCAATGATAAAACAACATTGAAATCACCAATTAGTAACCATGGTAAGTTCAGAGCATTTATTCTTATTAGCTCCTCCCATAAGGATCTTCTATCAACAGTTAGACACTCAGCATGAATTCCTGTGATCATCACATCACCCACCTTAATAGTTATAGCTTTCTTGGAGGTTGAAATAACTTGAGGAGTAGATAAAGAAGCATTCCACATTAACCAAATATTTCCTTTTTTCTCTTGAGATGAATTATGTATTAACTTATGGCACATTCCAGGAAGCTTTAAAGACTTAATTAAGCTATTTGTAACTTTAACTTTGGGCTCAGAAATCCAAAGAATAGAAGGATTGAAATTGTTAACTAAATTCCTAAGTTTATCCTGGGCATGAATTCTCCTCACACCCCTGATATTCCAATATATTACCCTCATGGAGATGAAGAGGGTTGAGAAGCATTAAGGCTTCCCACTCCAGTTTTAACTAAATTACTAGCATTTCTTCTTGTTGTAACATTAGGAGCACCTTTATGGTTTTTTCCTTTAACAGGTTTGCTGACAGCTTTGTTGAAAGAAGGAACTTGATTTTCTACCACATTTAATAAAGTGTTGAATTTATTTGGAGAAGTAAGAATACCTTTGTCATCAACAGTAATTCTATTTCTTGCAGAGTTATTTCTAACCTCCTTCCACCCTGAAATGCCTTTGTCTTCAGAGTTAATATTTGTTAAAACAGAAACTGAAATTTCCTCCGCCCCTGAGATGATATTCACTACTTCTTGTGTTAAGGCAGGACTACTATTACTCACTTCAATATTCTTCTCAACAGATAGAGCAGGAAAATATTTTGGAGAGTCAAGGATACCAGTAAAACCCACAGAGTTCTGTTCTGGAATTTGCAAGTTATTATCCATTATTTCCTCTTGTATTTCACCTTCTTCGAGTCCATTCACTTTGGAACTTTTTTCATTAATTGGTGGACAAATATCATACCCAATCTCTGGAAGTTGTTGAGACTTTTTTGGAGTGTATCTCCAACCTTGTTTTTTTGGAGCTGCTTCATGTGTCTTCTCATTTTTGTATCTGCATTCAGCTATATTGTGTCCAATATTTTTACAGTTGATGGAGAATTTAAGAATTTTAGATGCTCCGACTTCTTGTTCAAACTTACAATATTTTGTTTCCACACAGATTTTGTTAGGAACTGTATAAGCTAAATCAATTTCCACCAAAATACTAGCATAATAACCCATATCCTTTCTGAGAGTTGTCTTATCTAGTCTTATTGATTTTCCTAAAGTACCTCCCATTGCCATTAGAATATATTCTCTCCAGTACTCAATACTTAAACCAGGGAAAGCAATCCATACAAATGTTGTTGAAACTTTTTGGTTTTCTGGTTTAAAATCATGTTCCCAAAATCTCAACCTTAAAGCTTGTGATTCAACTTCCCAGTAACCCTCATGAATATGTTTCATATCATCACCATTATCAAGCTTAATAATAAAGAAACCCTTACCAATAGGAATAAACTGACAGTTACCTTTGAGGTTCCATTGTTTTCTCAGGTTTGCTTCTGCAACAGATAATTTGAGAGATACTAAATTCAAACGCCCTATTAGGCTGAACTTCCACTCTTGTAGACTTGCATCGATGATATCATCAGGAATGAATATAGAATTGATAGGATTAACTGAATTTGTAGGAACTGAATTTGACAGAATTTCTTGTCTGAAGTTAGGGTTCATCTCATATGTAGATGCTTCCGACATCTTCAATTCGTTATTGAAATCATTGTTACTAAAATAATAAGTTTTGGTATTAAAAAAATACTCTGAAGTAATGAATACACCTGAAATTAATGGTTATTTTCACCTGAAATAATGAATCTAAAGAAGAAATCTCGAGAAACAACGAAAAGATCCCCGAGTTGATCGCCGGTTTGCAGAGCTTGACTCAGCCGGTTAAGTCTACAAGGATAGATAAATTTGTCTCCCACGAATAAACCTATGAGTTTTGTTCCGTCTTTTGATAAATCAAGGTAAACAGGAAACAATTGATAAAACCAGACTTATAATCTCGAAGAACAGCTCATCTTTATCAATCACCTCACAATAAACAAAATCGACGCAGCGAAGAAGATTATTGAGGAATCACAAATGATGATACGAAGTGTTTGTGACTACTTTTATATCTTTCCTATCGGAGATAGAAATCTAAAGCCAATTATTCCAATTGTACTCGTACGATAAAAGAAGAAAGATCAGATCACACAACTACAAGAAAAGTAGTATCGGCCTGGCTTCACAATCCCAATGAAGTCTTTAAGTCGTTAACGAAGAAGAAAACCAAAGGTTAAAGGGGAATCGACTCTAGCTTAGAACAACTGGTATCACACAGAATGTGTGGGGATTAGGTTTCCCGGTTGCCAGAGTTCTCCCTTATATAGTCTTCAGATCAGGGTTTGCAATCAATATTAGCTTAGTAATAAAGCATTTAATATTCACCGTAAGATGAAAACCTGATTAGATTCAAGCTAATATTTATCAACCGTTAGATCGAAAACATAACTTGTTATACACACATGTACTTGACGTTTTTAGGTTTGTGTAACCATACCCAAACTTGTACATTAGTTGGTTCAACAATAGTTAACCAAATGGTTAGCCATATGATAACTTTCATATCAACCATATTCTTCTTTACCATTACTAGTCAAAATGACTCAAATGAACTAGTTAAAGAGTTGTTCAATTGCAAGGAAATCTTATGTACTACACAAGACACAATTGAAGCAAAAAAGATGTGATTCACTCGAATCGATTCATGAACTATAAAGCCACGATTTGCAATAGCATTCCTTAGTTTATTAAGATAAGTTCACAAACATCGTTTTTAGACATAACCTACTCAAGTTCACGTACTGGGTTGACGGACTTAAGTTCCCGAACGGAGCTCACAAACTCTAGCAGAAATTCTCGGGTTCGAGAACTACGCCAGTTCGCAGACTGAGTTTGTATGCTGAGTTCGCAGACTGAGCTCACGCACTACTCCGGTTTCACTTGATCAACAAAGTTCGCAAATTTCGGTTCAAGCAAAAAGAAATTATACTTATATGCGTTACCACAACAATGCTTATATCCTCCAATGGTTATATTGTATAAACTCTCATTCCAATCATTGAAACATTCTCAGAGGGAGTTATATATTTGTTATTCACAAACTATTTTTCGTCAGAGCAATTTCCAAAATGATTAAAACATAACTTGACTTTCGTCACTAGGTAAAGATGAACTTGGTTAAAGCGAAAGCTTTACCAACACATATTTTGAGAAATAGATAAGCGAGATATACTCAGCTTGAAATATCCACATGTGTATAATCTAAGTCTAAATAGCAAAACTACTTTTGTCTCAAGATAGGAGATAGAGTAGATAGACTTTTGAGTGATAGATAAGTTCAAGTCTCCACATACCTTTTAGTCGATGAAGATCCACTGGTTCCTTGAGTAGTCCTTCGTCTTGTATGATGATCTCCATGGAGTTCTTGAGATCAACTACACTTTCTATCCTAGTCCAAGACCTTAGCTATAGTAGACTAGAAATCAAAGACTTTATAGATTCGATCACTAATATTGACAAACATGCTTGAGATAGCAACACATGCGAGTTCGACAGAGCAATGCTCTAACAAATACCACACTATATTAAGCCGCTACAGACACTAGCCTACTCTAAGTTAACTTCGGACTGGAATGTGGTTGAGCCCTAACCAATCTCACACTGATCAAGGTACATTCGCATTCCCTATGCCTCTGAATCCCAACAGGACTCTGCGCACTTAATTCCCTTAGCTGATCTCACCCATAACTAAGAGTTTCTACGACCCAAAGTCGAAGACTTGATAAACCAATTTGTCTCACATAAAAATGTTTATTGAATAGATAAATCTGTCTCCCACAGAAATACCTAGAAGTTTTGTTTCGTCTTTTTATAAATCAAGGTGAACAAGAACCAATTGATACACCAGACTTATATTCCCGAAGAACAACCTAGAAATATCAATTACCTCATAATAATCTTAATCGTATGGTAGCGAAACAAGATATTGTGTAATCACAAACGATGAGACGAAGATGTTTGTGACTATTTTTTATCTTTCCTATCGGAGATTAAATCTCGAGAAAATCTTAGAGAAGATAGTACTTAATCACGATAGAAAACATCAAGATCAGAACACGCAACTATAGAGAAAATAGTTGGGTCTGTCTTCATAATCCCAGTGAAGTCTTCAATTCGTTAACCTAAATGGTTTTGGAAAAAACCTAAGGTTAAAGGAGAATCGACTCTAGTCGCAACTAGTATCACACAGGAGGTATGGGGATTAGGTTTCTCAGTTGCTAGAGTTCTCCCTTATATAGTCTTCAAATCATGGTTTGCAATTAATGTTACCTTTGTAACAAAGCATTCAATATTCACCATTAGATGAAAACCCTATTAAACTCAAGCTAATATCTTTCAACCGTTAGATCAAACTTAGCTTGTTATACACAAATGAAAAGTGACTTCATTTAGATACGAGTAACCGTACCTAAACGTGTATACCTTGTTGGCTCAACAATAGTTAACCGAAGTTAGCCATATGAACACTTTCATATCAACCTTATTCATCTTAACCATAACTAGTTCAAATGACTCAAATGAAACTAGTTCTACAGTTATTCAATTGTTTATTTTCTCATAGAAGTATGCAAGACACAACTAAAGCAAAATCTATTTTGATTCACTCGAATCAATTCATGATGATTATAACCACGGTTTGCAAAAGATTGCATTCCTTATTATATAAATAAATGTATTAGTTCATGAAAAAACCAATTTTAGAATATAACCTACTCAAGTATGCAAACGGCTACGCATACCTAAGTGGCCGGACAAAGTTTGGGTCCGCCAGTATGCGAATGGGTACGCATACCTTCCAAACTCAGTTGAATTTTCGGACATGAACTTTTCGCCAGTACACATACGGTCTGCATGTTAAGTTCCCGGACTTCCATTAAACCAACCAGTACACATACGAGTATGCATACTATGGTTCTCGGACTTGGAATAGCTTGCAACATTTAGCATACAAGTACGCATACTGTGTTATATCAAATCATGGTTAATATATCTAAACTCCTATTTTAATCATTGAAACATTCTTAGAAGACGACAATAGCTGTCTCACACAAAATATTAGCTTCAATGTAATTTTCAAGTGATTAAATGATCAATACGAAACATTCCGAGTCTACATCAAATGATTGTCTCACACAAATCATGTAAGATATTACCAGGCGATTTTCACATGATCATATTTTGACTTTCGTCAAGAATATAAGATGAACTTGGTTAAATCGAAAGCTTACCAACACATATTTCGATAAATATGTAAGCGAGTTAAACTCAGCTCGAAATATCAAATATGTATAATCGAAGTCTATATAGCTATACGACTTTGTCTCAAATAGGATATAGAGTAGATAGATTTTTGAGCGATAGATGAGTTCAAGTCTCAACATACCTTTTGTTGATGAAATTCCACAAGCTCCCCTTAGTAGTTCTTCGTCTTCAATTGATGAACGCCGTGAAGTCTAATGCTCAACTACACTTTCTATCCTAATCCGAGACTTAGCTATAAGTAGACTATAAATCAAGACTTATAGTTTTGACAAATAAACTTGAAAAAAAATCTTGAGATAGCAACACTTGCGAGTTTGACCGAGCAGTGCTCTAACACATACGACATGTATCAGTAAATAGAATGATAGATAATATGAGTAAATAAGATAATTAGTCTTCACATACTTTTTTTGATGGAGTTTCCGTTGACGACCATTGTTCTTCAGTCTTCAATCTTCAAGGTCGATTGATGAGTTCTAATACTCAACTATACTAATATCTTATCCAAGTGTAAGATTGAATCTAGTAGACTATAAATCGAAGTAGTTCTGATCATCTAAATTTGACATACAAAACCTTGTCAGTTTGCCCGAGCGATGCTCTAACACATGATGAACAAGTTCCATATTATGCTAAAGATGGTGATGGTTATCAAGTTCCTAAATAATTTCCAGCTTATGCTCCACATATTGATGGTTACCATGTCCTGAAAAAAAAATCCTTGTTATGCTCAACATGGTGATGGATACGCATGTGAATTTTTTTATGAAGATGGATATGATGAGGAAGAATGTGAAGGTTCCGATGAAGATGGATGTTAGAGAAACTATGGATATTTGAATTAGGGTTAATAATTAGAGATAATTTTCATTATTTAAAATCTAGATTACATTCGCTCGTTCGACTATTGTGTTGTAATAACTCTTTTTTCATTCAAGTTTAGTACTTAGAATAGGTTACAACTGTAGATGGTGGATTTTCGACGAAGGCTAAAATCGTAAACCCATAATTACACGAACCTCTGATCCAGCAATTAGACGTGAGTACTGAGACACAGGTCTCTCATCGAATCCTCTGATTGAGAATACTTTATCTCAGAGTACATGTAGATATGTGGTCTTACGGCTAGACAACAGCTTGTCTCATGAATACTGAACACTTCAGTAATTATTTCTATATATTATCACGAGATGTACGGCTCCTAGACAGCTTGCTCTGCTAGTATAGAGCGATAACGTCTTCAAGATACAAACAACGAGTTTACCCTGACTATATAAAGGAAATGAAGCTCCAGCAAGCTAATATCGGAATAATTAATGCTCCTAGACATGGGCCCAATGACCGTCCGACCGTGCAGTGGTCAATCCCACGCTAGTTTCATATTTTTATCATATTTTTTGTTATTTTCCTTGAGTTCATGAAAATTCTTTCATTTGAACAAATATCATTCGTTTTGAGGAAATTCCTCAGTTTCATGGTGTTTCTTTCACACCAAAGAAATAATATAAAATTAGGAAAGAATATTGTGGGGCGTGACCATTGGCCAACCGGACATGCCTTGGTCCCAGCCGGCCCCACACCTCATGATTCCTCATTATTTTATTATTATTTCCCTAATTTCATGAAAACTCCTTAATCTCATGATATTTCCTTGGTCCCATGAAAAATAATATAACATTAGGAAAACCCGTGTGCACGGGCCATAGCCGGTCGGCCAAACCCTAGGTGGCCTCACACGTCCCTTTTTATTATTATTATTATTATTATTATATTTTTCATGTTTTCATAATCCCATGAAATTCCTTGATTTCATGATATTTCCTTCAAATTATGAAATTTCCTTCAAATTATAAAATTTCCTTTAAATTGTGAAATAATACATAAAATTAGGGAAAACACACGGGACCGGGCCCTGGCCGGAAAACCGTGCTCCAAGATGGTCCCACACGCCCACACGTCCCTTATTTTTTTATTATTATTTTTTATGTTTCCCTCATCTCATGGAAATTCCTTGATTTGAACAAAACTCTTTAATTTTAGCAAAACTCCTTGATTTTATCATATTTCCCTAAAATCATGAAAATATTATGAAAATTTTGGAAAAACGTGTGGGATTGGCCCCTTGTCCATAGCTGGTCCCACACTTCATAATTCTTTCACTTTTTCATTATTTTTCCTTCATCTCATGAAGTTTTGACGGTTTTATTTCTTCATATTTTCTAAAATGATTGCTCAAACGCACATCTGAAAATATCAAAATTCTCAGAACTGAGATACGAACACTTTGGGGACATGAGCATGTTACCTTAACTGACCAAGGTTGGCTCTTTGGATCTCAATGAGGCGGTCTTACATATTTACACAATTTGACCTAATTTGCGCAATTGCACGTATTAGGTCCAAAACTCTTCCAAACGACTTGGAACTTCATGGAACGATCAACACTTGATCCCGTGACCACCCATGGACGGTTTCATGACCCCTTGGTCGGTCCTCCGCTTCTTCATAATTAATTAGGTTTTATCACTTAATACTGAACCCAGCAGTAATTCGAATAAATGATTAAACCAGCAATTAATCATTCTTTCATCAACAAGTCACCAACTCTTCAAGAGGTCTTGGTGTTTGCTCACGTGAGCATATAGGTGTTACATGATTGACCCACGGTCTCATGAAACCAATCCATCCTTCTTTCCATGGTTGAATTCCTAACAAACCATGAAGTGGTCATCAATTGATCAAATTAGGGTTTATGAGTCCAAGGATTATAATTCCAGATTCAAACACTAATAAATTTATGACGATCTCATGATCAGTATTCTTATTAATTATGCTCGGTTCAACTACCAATATTTTAATTAATATTTTATTTTGGTCACGCTGCTAATAATTCATCAGATGAGCAACACTTGCTCAGATAAGCAATACTTGCTCAAATCAGAGAATATTGGTTCAACTATCAATATTCAGCAAATCAACGGATGAGCAATACTTGCTCTCCTCAACTATCAACGTGAGGATCATGCCCATGTTCAATCTATGAGTTTCAGAATATTTTTACAAAATCATGTTCAACTCAGTAATTACATGGACACATCGTCCCATGATATCATGAAGTCAGCAACTGACTAAACTAACCACGAGACGTCAATCGTGTCACTTGGGGGGATATCAACTAGGGTTTTGGTCTGGCGGTCTACGGCACATATGTTCAAACAAACGATGGAATGTGAGCAAGTCGTGCAATCAGTTGAAGGAGTTAATAAAGTAGTGGGTGGAAAATCAACCAAGTCTCTGCACGATGAGAAAATGGTTTCAAACACTATTTCCATCTCTTCACTCTTTGATTCCATAAACTGTCACACTTCATGGGATCATGGTGTCTACAATTCCAACAATATAAATAAGTCTCTGAATCATGATTGAAACAAAAACGTCAACGACGACGAGAATCTCACGTATCATTGACATCACGGGATCATCAACCCATCAATTGAGCAATTACTCTCAACTAAGCAATTTCAATCATTCAAAACTTATCATATTCAGAATTCACAACACACCTACAATCTTTGATTACCATTGATTCCACAAATTTCTCCGATTCCCTTCTACAGATCGACCAATCCTCTCTTGTGACCGAATTTACTCTAGAATGACCATTATCTTGGTTTAGGCTGGAGTACTACAGATTGATCTCTCGAATTCAAAGCGCTCCCTTCTTTTAATGCATCTGTGTGAGGTTGAACATTTCGCTCGGTTCAAGGAATCTCCTCCGTAAGGTTGTCTCCTCAATTCCATAAAAACCAGCAAATCATTTTGCCTCATCTACTGATTGGCGACTACAGTGGGATATCATTATCTCTTTCGCAACTTCAAACTTTCATAGGATGGTCGGTCTTAGGAGTAATTCGACTACTCCAAAGTCAATCCAGAATCTTTCAAACGGCGATATTCCTCCTTCCAGCGCTACGTCTGACAGCATGGAAAACAGGGAAATCCCAACTCTAACTAAGTTGGCACGAGTTCTAAAGATCCACACCAGAAACATGGATATGATGAAGGATACAATGAACCACATACTTGATTTCCTCATCAAACTCACATCCGAGTTAGCAGAATCTCCGCTTCAAAAGTCCCAGCACCAGGGACTGACTCGTCACACGATGGTCCTCAAATCAACAGTTTCACTACTTATGAGAAGCCGGTGGACCAGGAGGTTGCACAGCTAGTTGAAGGCTTATGCGAACTCTTATACTTTTCCAGAAAGCAATGAACAAACACATTTGTTGCACTCAACCAGATATCATCTGAGGTACCATTAGATTTCTTATCTCCAGTAGTTGAAGAAACGTTCATGATGTCTGAACACTCGATCAACAAAATCACCTTTGGAGAAGAGGACCGCATAGCAGACGAAGGACATAATCGAGCCTTGTACATAACCGGTTTTATCAAAGACTCTGAGTTCAAGAGAGCTCTCGTTGATACAGGCGATTCTACAAATATTGTCACTATGAAGACCCTTAAGGCGGCCAAGTTTCCACGAAATAAAATCATTCGTCATCCCATCTTGATGACGTGTTTTGAAGGAAGCCAGATCCATACATATGGATATGCATACATATACCTGAAGGTGGGTCCTATTCAATCAAGAGCCAAGTTCCACGTGATTGAACAAGAGCCTAACTATCACATGATACTCGGACAACCATGGCTCCATGATAACAAGGTGGTTCCTTCAACATACCATCAATGCATGAAATCCCTAATCAATAAAAAAATTGTTCGTATTACGGCTTCATCATCTCCTTACGCCCCGATCTACGGCGTTGAATTCCTTGAGTCGCAGAGGAGCATCCCTGAACCTCCAAACAAGATTTACAGTGCTCCACTCCCAAGTTGGAAGTCCATAAAAAAAGCTACAAACAAGCCATCATCCTCAAACTTCAAGTCAGTTAAGCCACATGCCACACCAATTAAACGCCGTAAGGATCAGATTTCGACTCAAGGATCTAATTTCATAAGCAGTCATGATGCAGAGGGTATGATCATTTACCGATGCAAGGATTAACAATTAACAGGGGAGAACGACGAAGAGTCTCCCCGCCCCAAAAAATCATGTTAGAGTGAATCATCACTCGAAGAAGAGGTTCAAGATGCTCCTCGACAATTACAAGACGGCACTGACTCCACCACTGATGATCTCGAACTTATCAACATCGGAACGGAGGACGATCCAAGGCCGATTCTAATTAGATCATCACTGTCACCAGAAGAACGGACAGAGATAATAGCTCTACTAAAAGAGTATCAAGATGCCTTCGCATGGACGTACGCAGAAATGCCTGGTCTAGATGACAAATTGGTTACTCATCATTTGCACATCACTCCTGGCTCCAAAGTTGTCAAACAACCGCCTTGACAGTTCAGACACGAAGTCGAAGAACAAATCAAGGTCGAGATTCATAAACTATTAGCAACATGATTCATCAAACCTATTCAACATCCAACATGGATGGTAGACGTTGTTCATGTTAAAAATAAAAATGGTCAAATCAGATGTTGTGTTGATTTCAAAAATCTAAACAAATGTTGTCCGAAGGATGACTTTCCCCTACCCAATATTAATATGCTCGTAGATGCAACCAGCGGTCACGGTATGTTCTCATTCATGGATGGCTACATCAGATACAACCAGATCAAGATTTACGAACATGATGCCAACAAGACTGCATTCCGTACTCCTATCGGGAACTTCCACTACACAGTAATGCCTTTCGGATTAAAGAATGTCGGTGCCACATATCAACGAGCTATGACTGCCATATTCCATGACATGATGCACAAGCAAGTGGAAGACTATGTAGATGATGTCGTGGTCAAATCGAAAACTCGAGCATCTCACTTCCAAGTTCTAAGGCAAGTTTTTGAAAGATGTCGAGAATACAAACTAAAGATGAACCCTCTGAAGTGCGCTTTTGGTGTTTCCTCCGGAAAGTTTCTAGGTTTCCTGGTCACAACAGAAGGAATCAAAGTCGATCCGGACAAGACGAAACCTATTACTACCATGCCTCCTCCACGCACCGTGAAAGAACTCCAAAGTTTCATGGGCAAGGTAAACTATATTCGGCGTTTTATCCCTGGACTAGCTTAGCTCATTGCTTCATTCACCCCTCTATTGAAGAAAGGAGACAATTTTACATGGACTGTTGTACAACAAGAAGCATTCTAGAAAATACAACAGATGTTGTTATCACCTGCTTTCATGAAGTTACCGGTGCAAGGACGACTATTAATACTCTACATAGCTTCTAGTGATGTTTCTATTGGAGCACTCCTTGCTCAAGAAGATAACGAAGGCGTCGAACGACCAATCTGCTACTTCAGTCGTACAATGCGGGATGCTCAACTCCGATACCCAAAAGCCTAGAGATCATGCCTGTCATTAGTACATGCAATTCAGAAATTCAGATACTACTTACTGTCTAACAGAATCTTGCTCGTTTCCAAGGCTAACCCTATAAAGTTTCTACTATCAAAGCCAGCCTTGATAGGAAGACCAGCAAAGTGGCTACTCTAGATGTCAAAATTTGACATAGCATATACACCTCCCAAAGAAATCAAGGGCCAAGCAGTGGCAGACTTGCTCGTTGCTTTTCCAGGAGACGATGCAACAATGTTACATGAAGACGTACCTGGTGAGTTTCCAGATATCTTAGTCATCAAAGAAGAGACATGGATTATACACTTTGACGGTTCCTCCACCCCTAGCAATGATACTGGAGGAGCAGGCATAGTACTAGTCTCTTCATCTGGCGAGGTTTTCTCACATTCATTCAAGCTGGATTTTCACTGCACCAACAATTTATCAGAATATGAAGCCTTCTTGCTGGGATTGTCTCTAGCTAAGCAAGTAGGAGCAACACACCTTGAGATAAGGGGAGATTCAAAACTACTGGTCAATCAAATGAATGGAACATACTCTCTCAAAGAAATCACGCTTGCTCCATTCAGAACCGAAGCTCAACGGCTGTTAACTTATTTCTCTGATGCAATAATTGTCCAAACTGGATGAACTCACAATAGACACGCCGACTGCCTGGAAACTCTCGCTTCTAAGCTGCAATTTGAAGGAACAGAGAAGACCATCACTGTACAAAGGCGTACTGTGTCATCTACCTGGCTTTCTCAAGTCGAAGACATCCAAGCAGATAATTGGTAAGCACCTATTATTCATGAATTGAGCAGTTCTCTTTCAGAAGGAAAAATCAGTCTCAAGGAATTGAAGAATTATTTTCTACTTCATGGAGATTTATACTATCGAAACTATGATGGGTCTTTATCACAATGCTTGGACCTGATGAAGCGGATGAACAACTCAAGCGCGTACATGAAGAAACCTATGGACAGACGTTGGTGGTAACACTTTACCGAAAACTTCAAAGAATGGGATACTATTGACCTTCCATGGAGGTTCAATCAAGAACTTTGCAAAAGTCATGTCCCAACTGTCAGACGCCTCCTCATCACCTGGAAGCTCTAATGTCCCATCACACTGGGGACTGGAGGGAACCCTACATCAAGTACCTCTGGGACAACGAGTTGTCGCTGGAAAAGAAAGAAACAATCAAGCTCATTCAGAGAGCTAAGAGATTTTTTTTTCTCGATGGGATCTTATATCGCAGAAGTTTTGGTGGAAACCTGCTGAGATGCTTAGCTGAGCATGAGATCCCAACAATCCTAAAGGAGATGCATGATAGAGAGCATCAAGGAAAGAGGAAATTATTTCTCCAGATTCATGAGAAATATTACTGGCCGACCATGGAAGATGATGCAGCTGCGCACGTTCAAAGATGTTATCAATGCCAAGTCCATGGTAATCTCATTCACACTCCTTGTCTCCCATTGAATTCTGTGAATAGTCCTTGGCCCTTTTATAGCTGGGGACTAGATATCATCGAGAAAATCAATCCAGCATCTTCGAAGCAACATGAATACATCATCACTGCAACCGAATATTTTACCAAATGGGTTGAATCCATTCCTCTTAGAAGCACCACTGGAATCACGATTGCAACCTTCATCAAAGAATACATAATATGCAGATTCAGTGTTCCCAAACATATTGTTACCGATAATGAAACCCCTTTTTCCAACAAGCATGTGACGGAATTTCTCGAGGAATACGTCATCAAACAAGTTTTTTATACACCATATTATCCTCAAGGAAATGGGCAAGCAGAGAGCACCAACAAAAACTTTGATCAGCATTCTCATTAGAACAATTCATGATAATCCATGAACCTGGCATGAACAATTGTATATGGCTTTGTGGGCTTATCGAACCGCGCCAAGGAGCTCGATCGGGACTTCACCATATTCTCTTGTATATGGGTTGATGCCATACTGCCGGAAGAAATCAAAATTCCTTCAGCAAGGATCGCAACATCTAGTGGAGTGCAATGGGATGAAGCCGAAGTATCCAACTAGTTGCTGAACTGGACATGATCGAGTCAAAGAAGGATAAGGTGGAAAAATATGTAGAAACCTACAAGCAAAGAATCTCCAGAGCCTACAACAAAATGGTAAGACCTCGAACATTTCAAGTAGGGGATCTGGTATTAAAGACAACAAAACACATTCAACAAGACATGTATGCTCACAAGTTCTCTCCGAAATGGGAACGACCATATGTAGTCACCAAAGCAGTATCCAGTGGATACTACAAAATCTTAAAGTTTGACGGAGGAGTGGAAGGAAATATAATCAACGACAAATGGCTCAAAGCATATTACGCCTCATCCATAGAAAACAACTGCCTTTTCATCATTTCAGCATTGCAAGCATTTTCAAAAATGTAATTTCCATTCCTCCAAAGAGAATTCAAATTCTCCTTTGTTCATTAAACATTTCATAAATGAGCAAAATTCATTCGTACCATGATCAATTATTCCACCTAACCAGAAACTTAAATCAATTCAAAAACAACAATCATAAATGCTCACTCAGAGCAAACCATCCAGCAGTGGATAATCCTTATAAGAAACTCTATCAAGTTTCTTCTGAAAGATCCTAGTCTTTACCTTCAAATACTCAACTACTTTCTCGACCCTAGCAGATTCCAGAGCCAGTATCTTCTTCTCCTCCTCCAATAAAGCAGTGTTCACGGAAATCGCATCAGCAACCTCCGTCGCTTTATGAATCTTGATTATCTCAAGTCGACGACGAAACAAGCTCACATTAAATCGCAATGTCTCACAGTTTGAGATCATCTCATACCATTCATGGAGCTCATGGTTTTTAACATCTTGCAAGTAAATTTGGTTCATTTCCTCAATAATTGGTAACAACCCAGCTACCGAGGTTAAGATAGTTGGAAGTAAGACTTTTCATACCTATGTAGTGGCAATATGTCCATACTTCTTCCAGATCTTAGTATACAGAGGCGCATGACATTTTGGAACGACGAACCCGCCAACCACTTCATTGTCCGGGAAAGTATTGATCAAAGTGGCTTCAAATGGGAGTCCAACTTCATGATATTCTCGGGCATGAACACTGTCTGTTGTCCCCATGGACTCTACAAAATCTTCACCGACTCGGTCGGTGCTATCCTCAACCTCAACTACAGTCACAGAACTTCTGCTCCTTCTTCTGGCATCGACAACGACGCGAACATCCGCCTGCGATGAAACGAAGGAGTATTTAATTTCAATGGAGCACAATATAATCTCAAGAGTTATAAGATTACTTATAGATGATCCAAATGACCTATACCGGACAGGAGCTCTGATAGTTCGCTTGGGCTGAGAAGAAGTGTTGTTCTGATTATCCTGCAATAAGTTATTTGCTTAAAGATCAAATCTTCATATTGATCAAGTAAAGACGAAAAGAAATGCAACTTACTGAGATGGACGCTGCTTTTCACGCTTCGAATGAGTATCATCTAGAGAAGAGATACCATTGCTTGACATGGCGGCAACAAGGTATGATCAATAATTTTCTGCACGGTGAAGGTTTATCTTCTGTGGGTAGTCAATTCAGTTGCGAGTTTTATTGAAACCCTAAGATTTCAACAAGGATGACACTGGAGATGTGGAGAAAAACAACTGGGGACTGACGCACACGGTTAGGATTACACGGATTCGGGTGTAATACGTATTCTCTTAGCCCACGCAACATGTATCTCGGTACTTTATACAAATGGGAATCACTAAGACGAGTCGAAGGTCATGATGAATTTCAGGGCACCAACATTGGTTCGCTTATTCAATACAAGAAGAATCAACATTAATAAAAGGGTTTCTCATTCAAAGAAAATTCTAAATCAGGAGAAAATTTGTTCAAATCATCGAAGAAATATCTACTATGAAACCCAAGGAACATTCAAATGTTTCACAAAGAAAAGAAGATGGAAATAAAGCTATTCGTCAGATTCGTCATCACTATGCTTCTCATCATGTGAGTCATCGGAGTTGTCATCACTATCCTCCTTTTTATCAGAATTAGAATCAACGGCGATGGGGTTTAGACGATCTTCAGGATCATCATCTGAATACGAATCTTCTTCCGATTCAGCTCCAATTTGCTTCATAGTCCTCTGGTACTCTCTTTCACATCGATCAGACCAAGTCTCGGGTACCTCCCATATGTCTTCTTCAGAATCATTAGCATCAAAATCAGCAGGCCTCCCGTCCAAGAATTGACGTTTCTCCCCAGTCCTTTGTATTTTGCGCCTGATTCGATCATTTTCCCGCCGAGCCTATTTTGCATCATCCTCAGCTTTTCTTTTCCTGAGTTCATCGAAAGTAACCCTCCGCTCATTCAAGGGTATGCCAGACTTTGGCCCCTCACCCTGAGAAGCCTTAGACTTCGATACATAAACTTTGGAGTCCTCATCAGAAGAGCTAGAGGAAGAAGAGTAAATGTTGTTGTCGGATATTTTCTGGAATCGAAGCACAAAAGGTTACCAACATGCAAACAAATCCATCGGCAAAAATGGTAATTCTTAACTCTTACATTTTACCATTCCACTAACAGTAGTGAGAGTAATGCTAGAGTTAACAATTCAATATCGTTCGTTTCTTCGAAACCTACAGAAGACAAACAAAACTCAGATTTTTCATAAAATCATGAATATTTCTACCGTGTGAACATTCACCATGGAATCATGAAAACTAAAACATTATTTCATCATAAATAATTGTTTATTTCTAATTAGTATTGCACAAAACTCAAGTTTTGATTTTAGATAAAATAATATATATTTGCATATATATATGTAAAGAAAACGTTTTATTTACTCACGTAAATAAATAAATAAAATTTCAACGTGAGCAAAGCTCACAAAAATAAATTTGTGGACACTCCACGGTTTCAAAACAAAAATCCATGAATAGACCATGGTTTTATAAAAAAAAATCTTTTCCTTCGTATCGTCATTCGTCTTTAAAACGAAGTTTTATTTCGACTTTGTGAAAACTCACACATCATAAGATAAATTTTTGGTTTACATGAAAGCTCATACAATTTTTTTTTTCACTGGACACAAGTCCATATATACATATAAAGAAGAAAAACCTCCTCTTCGTATCATCGTCATTCTTTAAAACGAAGGGTTTATTTCGGTTTTGCAAAAATTCATCTTTTCATGATAAAACTTTGGCTCACATGAAAGATCATAAACAGAGTTTTATTACTGAACCTAAATATTCATATATGAAGAAAAAATCTCTCCTAAATCATGGATTATTATTAGTTTTCAAAAACTAACGATCAAACGAACATACGTTTTCAAAAACGAGGGTTTTCGACGAAACCCACACTCATATATGCACATGTATATAACTTCAACATGATCATATCATGAAACTCACATGAACTCAGCAAACATCAAAAAAAAAAAAAGAGTTTGGGCGCTCACCTGGTCGGCGCCGGCGGAAAACAGCCGGACGACGGCAACAACGACGGCGACGCTGGTGGTCCCAAGAAAATT